>DF240505.1:0-112656 GCA_000507305.1 Breviolum minutum Mf 1.05b.01 | reverse complement strand
AAAAACTGGAAAGAAGCGGGGCAAACCTAAACAAACCAATCACTCCAATAAGACCCATCCAACAAATAATAGGACCAGTGGCTTGAATCGGTTTGCCAACCATGCACGGTAAACAACACATGCGTTTCCATTCCTCCCTTCCTTTTGGGTGCCTTCTGCGCGACAAATTCATTCATTGCACCAGGATTCTCATCTGAAAGTTCAACCGGCTTTGGCTGCTCTGATGACCCTTCCTTGGGATCCCCTCGCAAGTTATGCTCAGCTTTGCGCTGATAAGACTTGAGGACATCTGATTCTTTCCTCGCATACTCCGCATGCATCTCCTGCAGTTGCTCTGGACCATCCTTCATAGCATACTGCTCCTCATGTCTTTTCTTATCCTCCAAGTGGTTCATCTCTTTCTCAAAGTGTCGCTCCTGAGAAAGAGAGAGCTGATCGCGCCACTCAGAATCCTTGCCATTGCGGTTATTCTGCGCATTCTCAGAGTCCTCTGACTTTTTTCCGTGAACATTCTCCGGCTTCTCTTTTGTTGCCACCAAAGTAGGAAGATATGCCTGCAGGAACAATTTTTCACACTTGGCTTACAGTTGCAGGAATTGATTTGCTTGTCAAAACATCAGCCTGTCTTCCACGAGCTTCTCAAAAATTGATCCAAATTGAACCGTGCAGGGCATTCGCCAAAGCAGCCAAGAAATAAAGAACAGCAGGACGTTGATTCGCCGCAGCTGTGTGAAAGGAAAAAGTCTCTAATGTTCAACGAATCCCACATCTCATAGGGAAAGGGTTTGGACGCTGCACATTCATACAAAACTTATAATGCACAGGTGTGGCAAGACATGAATACGCTCACCGGGCGGATCATAAAACAAAACATCTAAAGAAGACCTGGCGCACGGTCAAAAATTGCCCTTTTACATGCTAAGTGCATCACAAACAAAATGCCAAAGTTTATTCTCCCAAGGGAGCTCGGTCAAAGATCCGACTTTCAACTAGCAGATGCGACTTAAACCTAATACTAGTATCTTAAAGGATGACTTCTTGCATATTATTGCAAAATGGCCTGGTCAGGAAACTGTGCAGTAGCCACCCTCAGGCTGCAAATACAAACGAACATCCAAAGCGGCATTGATGCTGGAAACGCTGGGTGGGCGAATGATGCTCCTGTGCGCCCTAGGAGCACTTGATAGCTCAAAAGGCTCTGAGTCCCACGATGTTCAAGTCGTTAGCTTCTCACAAAAGCGTGGCTGTCCGGCGTGGTACACTACTGACGCAACTCTTTGTCCAATTTTTTGTTTCTCTCAATCAAGAGATTCAAGAACTACATTCAACAACTTGGTACCCCCACGTTTGCTCCCACTTAGCGCTACTAGCACAGGCACCAAGTGCAGCCGTGAGTGTAACGGCTTCTGGTTGTAGCTGATTCCGGTGCATTGAATACAGCAGCCTACCACAAGAAAGCATCAGGCAATGTAAGACTGGCATGTTTTAGGCAATGCCTGTGTGCTATGCAAACACAATTCCGATCAAACAACCAAACAATCGAGAATAATGATACAGGAATTAGTGTAATGTTTTTCATACGTTTTTCTATGGGCAACCTGCACTTGAACTTTAGTCGCATGCCCTCTTCTCTGCGAACTCGGTTTGTGCAACTGTCTCCTTCTCCACCTGAGAAGCCTCTCCCCCTTCCAACCTCAAGGCTTGTGACCAAAGGCGGCCCTTCTCGCAGGCACTCATTGCCTGGTTGTGAGGCTTCCGTTGTGCAATGGGGCAGTGGTATTGATCACCAAAGAGCTCAAGGGACCCGGCCAAGTCTTTCGATCAAGTTAACTACTCCTTGAGTAAATAAGGGATTGGTGACCGCAATCACAAACCGGCCATCACTGTGTTTCATGCCCACTTTTTGGAGCTCTCCATTCACAATTGCCCTTCTCCCATTCCTTCAAGAAGGGTGCACTTCAAATGCCTAGCGGCAGCACTGCATGCAAAGCCATCCATTGCCAGACTGTTTTCCTGGGCATTTCGCATCAAAGACAAAGCAAAGCGCCATTGGCTCGCGCTCTTGCAAGCCTTGGAAAAAGCGAAACCGCTAATACCATGACAAGCCCACCCCCAACGAGACTTTCTTAAATTTAACAAATTCATTGGCTTTCATTTCATATCACCACAACTGCAACATGGTTTTTGGAGGCATGCGCCCCAACAAACACACACAGTCATATCACAGTGATGGCCAAAACATGAAGTGTATCAGTATATCGTCTTGTTGCGGCATTTCCAATGTCCAAGTCGAACCACAAAAAAACGTCAGTTTCAGACCACGCACCGTGAAACTCTGAAAAGCATTGAAAAGCCACAGAGCCGTCCACAAAATACCGACAGTCAAATATCACTATGATGACTGCAAAAGGATGACACAGCCAGATATGCAGTCCTTCATTTGCCAGATCTTTCATCTCAACCAGACTCCTTTCAACCAGACTACTTTGACGAGCTAGCACCCTGCACATTCCATCACGTTGCAGTACTTTTCCACCGTCCCCTCAGGAAGATGCAACCTATCCAATCGCATATGCCCGCCAAGCACCCAGGCCCATATCACCGTAGTGACAGCAAAATAGCTACATCATGCTATATCATCGTTTCGTAGCAGTTGCAGCTGCGAACCAAGAATTTGACTTCACCTTTTATTTTTCAGTTTTAAACGTTTTCAAGTTTCAAGCTTCGTGCGGAGGGACCCAGAGAGAATCCAACACCCTATCATCACCAAATTCCCCAAAGCAAATAGCAAATGCTTTAGATGTACATATATAAGCCACAAGATAAGCCTGAAGAATCATCCTGGCACTACTTCAGATCTTGCAGGTGGCCCGCTTTGCGGCACCGAAGCCCCATCTCCTTTCATTTTCTCACCACGTTTGCCAGGAGAAACTAAGCCCATCCTATCCGATCGGCTGGCTTTCATAAAAATACTTGGTAGCTTCTGCAATCCACATTGCCGCAAGCATGTAAATAGTGTCTTCCGCCTCCGCTTTATGTCATATGTATACGCACACTACATTACATGTGTGGATCACAAACAAGTAAAGAATCTTAAATCCGGAGAAGTTGAAGGGCTCGCCTAAGAAACCCTAAGAATTGGTATCTTGTTCCTGCAATCCCAAGAGAAGCGGCCGACTTCTAGAACAACCACACTGCAAGAAGCTTTCTTGGCACCGCACGCTCATGGCTGCAGTGAAGCTCACTGCATCTGGTTGACAAGCCTACAACATGCTCAACCGCACAGGTCTGGACAGGCACCCGAAAATGTGTCAACTCTGCCAGGCATCTTGAATGTACCCCTTGGAATGTTTACTCAAATGTTGACTTGTTGACTTGATTCGCTTTCATGTTTCCAATGTCTGTGCGGCTGCAAGCTTGGACCCCGTGTTCAGCACGTTGCCTTTTGAGGCATTTTGTGCAGCAAATAAGCCTCAGAGTCTGCTCTCTGCCACCGGGAATTTGCACAAAGACCCTTTCTCCTGAGGACATGGCAGCGACGTTCCAGTGGCTGACCTGGAAGCCCGCAGGCAGGTGCTAGGACTTTTACAGTAAAACCTGGTCTGCTCTTGTCTACTTCCAGGTGTGAGATTAGCTCTGTGTTTTTGGCTGACCTTCGCACAGCTGGCTATGGCCATATTGAAAGCCACCAATCTTGCACCTGCCTGCTAGGCTGACACAAAAGACCGAAGAACAATACGGTCCATGCATGCAATCCAAAAAAATGGTACTGTACTATATGCAGCATGCAGAAATGCCACAGCATGCCGCAGCAATATGTACATCTTTCCTTTCACGTTAAACATCACCACAACATGTATTGTGGACTGTATAAGACCCAGCGTTAGGTAGACTGAGTCCATAACAAAACCTGACAGTGTGAAGTGACCTCATGATAGCTTCTTTTCTCGTTCAACACGTGTCTCTTGTTTGCGCTTGTTCCAAAGGATTCAAAAGGTTCGTGTGTAACTTGGACGGTTCTTGACATATGTATCAGGCGGGTACGGAAGGACCAAACACCTCATGTCGCAGGCTCTATGTAAGGAGGTACATAACGAATGTGCATCAGGGCTCTGTTGCATGCTGGAAGCATCCGGTTCTCGGCCGGCATCCGAGATTTGGGCACCTGTTCCTTCCTCTTCCTGCAGGTTCCTTTTTGTTGCTTGTTGTAGTTTGCTGTTGTTGTTTGTTTGTTGCTTGCTGCTTGTTGTTGTTTGTTTGTTGCTTGCTGCATGTTGTTTTGTCGTGTTGTCTTCTTCTTATTATTGTCTCGAAATTTTGGTCTCTTCGCCTTCATGGGCCCATCTTCCCCTCCATTTGTTGTTGTTGTTGTTGTTGTTGTTGTTGTTGTTGTTGTTGTTGTTGTTGTTGTTGTTGTTTCTATGTTGTCTGTTGTTTGGTGTTTGTTTGTTGATTTTTGTTGTTTGTTCTTTATTGTTTGTTGCTTGTTGCTCGTTGTTTGTTTGTTGATTTTTGTTGTGTTTTTCATTGTTTGTTGCTTGTTGTTTGTTTGTTGATTTTTGTTTGTTGTGTGTTCATTCAGCGTGCTGGCACGGCCGGTTTTTTCCGGCCTGCGCCGATAAACCGATAAACCGATAAACGGACAAATCGGCACCGGCCTGCGCCGATAAACCGATAAACCGATAAACGGACAAATCGGCATGCACCGGGCTATTTGGCTATTGTCCGTTTATCGGTTTATCGGTTTATCGGGTTATTGGGTTGTTGGGCTAAAGGACTTATCCTTTCATCGGTTTCTTTACTTTGTTGATCGGTTTATCTGTTTTTTGTGTTTTATCAGGTTATCGGTTTATCGGTTTATCGGGTTGTTGGGCTATTGGTTTGTTAGTTTGTCGCTTGATCTGGCTGTTGCAATTATCGGTTTATCGGATTGTTATGTGCATCGATCGGTTTATCGGGTTCTTGGTGTATTGGTTCATCGGGTTGTGTACAGCGTCGTGGCACGGCCGGTTCAGCCTGCGCCGATAAACCGATTAATCGGTGCATCGGGTCACCGCATTGTTTGGTTTATTGGTCTATCGGTTTATCGGTGCATTCATGCCGTGATGATAGGAGTCTATCAGTACTGGCATTGTTTAGTGACGTGCATATTTCGTGAAACAAACAAGGCCTCCCCGAAAAATCGAAAACTGGAAAAGTAATACTCTGATACTCCGATACTATGCCACCATGATACTAACACCCTGTGACCCTATGATACGATCATACTATGAGATTATGAGAAGAGGGTGAGAAGAGTATAAGAGTAAATCACAATAACACTGTGATGCTATGATACTATCATAATATGATAGTGTGATACTACGGGATGATATGATGATACTATACTACTATGAGACCATGAGATATTGTGGGGCTAAATGCTCTAATACCCTGACACTATGCTACTAGGATACTATGATACTATGATACTATGAGACGATACCACGGTACTATGGTATGAGTCGGTATGAGAAGAGTATGAGTATGGGAAGAGAATGACACTATGCTACTGTGATACTCTGATACTGTGATACCATCACAATGTCATAGTATGACACTATGATATTCTGATACTATGTTGCTATGAGACTTTGAGATACTAGGAGACTATGACAATGATGCTCTGATGCTATGCTACTATGAGACTATCATAGTGTGAGACTATGAAGCTATGCGAGAGTTTATGGGAGGATAAACGTATGAGAGTATGAGAGTATGCCACTATGATACCAAAACCCTGCGACCCTATGATGCGATGATACTATGAGATCATAAAAACAGGGTGAGAAAGTACAAGAGTAAATCACAATAATAGTGTGATACTATGATACTATCATAATATGATAGCGTGATACTGCGGGATGATACTGTGACACTATGCTACTAGGATACTATCAGACTATGATATATTCTTGTGCTACAATACTCTAATACTCTGACACTATGCTACTAGGACACTATGATACTATGAGACGATACCACGGTACTATGGTATGAGTCGGTATGAGAAGAGTATGAGTATGGGAAGAGTATGACACTATGCTACTGTGATACTCTGATATTGTGATACCATCACAATGTCATAGTATGACACTATGATATTCTGATACTATGTTGCTATGAGACTTTGAGATACTAGGAGACTATGACAATGATGCTCTGATGCTATGCTACTATGAGACTATCATAGTGTGAGACTATGAAGCTATGAGAGAGTTTATGGGAGGATAAACGTATGAGAGTATGAGAGTATGCCACTATGATACCAAAACCCTGCGACCCTATGATGCGATGATACTATGAGATCATGAAAACAGGGTGAGAAAAGTACAAGAGTAAATCACTATAACCCTGTGATACTCTAGTACTAATTATGCTACTATTTAATATATGATATTCTGATATCAAACTGATAAACCGATAAACGGGCGAGTCTGGAAATGGGCCTAGGTGGGTTTATATGGGTTTATCGGTTTATCGGTTGGTCTGGGTGGCCTGCGCCGATAAACCGATAAACCGATAAACGGGCAGAGTCTGGAAATGGGCCTAGGGTTTATGGGTTTATCGGTTTATCGGTTGGTCTGTTTGGCCTGCGCCGATAAACCGATAAACCGANTCTTTCTTTCTTTCTTTCTTTCTTTCTTTCTTTCTTTCTTTCTTTCTTTCTTTCTTTCTTTCTTTCTTTCTTTCTTTCTTTCTTTCTTTCTTTCTTTCTTTCTTTCTTTCTTTCTTTCTTTCTTTCTTTCTTTCTTTCTTTCTTTCTTTCTTTCTTTCTTTCTTTCTTTCTTTCTTTCTTTCTTTCTTTCTTTCTTTCTTTCTTTCTTTCTTTCTTTCTTTCTTTCTTTCTTTCTTTCTTTCTTTCTTTCTTTCTTTCTTTCTTTCTTTCTTTCTTTCTTTCTTTCTTTCTTTCTTTCTTTCTTTCTTTCTTTCTTTCTTTCTTTCTTTCTTTCTTTCTTTCTTTCTTTCTTTCTTTCTTTCTTTCTTTCTTTCTTTCTTTCTTTCTTTCTTTCTTTCTTTCTTTCTTTCTTTCTTTCTTTCTTTCTTTCTTTCTTTCTTTCTTTCTTTCTTTCTTTCTTTCTTTCTTTCTTTCTTTCTTTCTTTCTTTCTTTCTTTCTTTCTTTCTTTCTTTCTTTCTTTCTTTCTTTCTTTCTTTCTTTCTTTCTTTCCGTCTTTATTTCTTTGATTGCTTGTTTGTTTGTTTGTTTGCCTATCGATGTTTTTTGTCAGTGTGTGTGTGTGTGTGCGTGGGCTGTTTATTTGTTTATTTGTTTGATTGCTTGCTTGTGTGTTTGTGTGGCTGGTCTTTTGGCTTGTTGGTTGGTTGATGTTTTCTTATTACAATATCGTTTCCTGTTGTTCGTCTCTCCATCTATGCAACTTTTCTGCCTTTCCTGACCTCTCTGAAGGACCCTCCTTGGCCTCTTCGGGCAGCAATCGCAAAGCTCCCTCGTCCATGCGGCGACCAAACTCGCGCAGGGCGATGCTGAGAGCAGCTACCTCTCGGCCAGTGGCCTGCACAAGTGAAGTACTTTCTGACAGCCTGATTGAAATGATTATCAAAAATGATTGGAATTACCTAAGCCAGTTGAGGCCTAATCGATGATTTTCCATGTTCAATGTGAGATACACGAGCACAAGCGAGGCATCACTGGCCCCAAGAGCCAAACCGTCCTTTCATTCGAGGAAGACAACTCTTCTGAACGTCTTCAAAACCTTATCATCCCCTGTCACTGGCTTTTTTGCTGAGGCTTCAATTCAACCTAAACTGTAGCACACCAAAATCTAAGTGAGACTGTTGATGAGGACTTTGGTCACCAATGATCTGCATCCCCTCTCTGCAGTTTCCACCTAGCCTCTCTTTTTGTCTCCACATCTCTTGTCTCGATGCCAATGGACGGAGCCTGAAATTGGGTTGTAATGAAGTGTAATGGGTACTTCCTGCATCCGGCGACTCTCTTTCGTGGGATTCACTGCCCCAATCCTGTCAAGATGTGATGATTGATTACCTCCCGTTGCTGCTTCTGCTCTTAAAGTCACGACATGTGCTGGAGAAGGAAAGGGAGAAGCTTGCCGCTTTGAGAACTCAAATCAAAATAAATCAAATGCGCTTTGTCGGCACAGGCCTTTGTCTCCTTTTGGCATTGTTCACCTGCGGCGCCAAGGAAAAAGCTCTAGCAGATCATGAAGAACGATCTTCCTAGTGAAAATATCGTGTCCGTCAATGTGATCGTGATCCAACGCCCTCTCTGACTTTCAAACACCAAGCCCGAACAAGCCTCGTCACCCCAAACAAAAGTTGTCAACTAGGCATGGCATGTGGTGTATCTCTTCTACTTGCCGCTTCTATTCAAATTCTTATCATTCTTGTCTTTCATATTGTTCTTACAAGTATCATCCCTATCCATAGTAGTGTGCTCGTCCTTCTCATCATTTCTGGCTTATCACCTTTCATCATTTGTACTCCTTCCCTTTTGGTCTGTCTTATCGTTCAATAATCATCAGTCTTGGTTCTTACCATAATTCCAGTCTCGTACCTATTCTTACAACTTTTTCGTATCATCTTGTTTTGCATACAGTGGGTCATGAGCAACTCATGCAAACACACCACAGGAACAAGGTGCCTTTTGAGCTCCAAGTCCGCCATACGGTAGGGCGAAAGCAACGGCGAAGGCGCAAGCGGCATTGCGAAGGGTGGCCAGCGCATAGTTTCATAGAGCATCGTGCATTTGTTTGCTTCGTACTATTGTGGCTCAAAGGTAATCATTCTTGATGAAATCACCCAGTTTCTAGTTGACTCCTACGCAACAACTAAGTGCAACAGTGTTGTGTAGTCGCCTTTTTTGTCCTTCATACGTTCGACGGGCTCACACTGCCGTGACCAATCGCCTAGTTATGCAAAGACTAGAACTGAAGTTCCAATCGTACTTTCCCTACTGAAAATCCATCCGAACCGTCTTCCAAATTCCCTGTAGTCTCTTGCGGACTCTTGACACCTTTGATGCTTTAGCATTTGCGATTCAAGCACCCCACAAGCTGCAAAACACGAATTGAAAGGAACTGGTCTACACATTCCAAATCAAGCGCGAGTTGTACACAGAGCATCGGGACTCTGCCCAGAAAATCTTCCAATTGCCAGCACATGTCCTCGATGAAGTGGAATTGCTTTCCTCTGTACCTGCTTTAGCACTCCAGCAACTCCAAAATGAGGCCTTTTGCTGACTATTATACATACATTTATTCTGAGCACAGCTAAACTTTCTGCACAACGTTGCCATTCATGTCAAATGGGCACTCGCTTTGGCTCAGCAATGACTTCAAGACTTTGGTCTTTGGGCCATCTTCCAGCGCCTTGGCTAACAAACAACTCTCGCGCTCTGGACCTTAATACCCTTTTTTCTGCTGCAAATTACCCTGACATGCAGTGGGCCCCCTAGAAATCTCCTCTTCACTCCACAGTACTCGCTTTTTACCGGTCACATTTTGCCAACCGTCCTTCTTCGTTTGAAGGGAAATACAAAGGAAATCGTTCAGAGAGGTCGTGCTACTGGTGATATTCCTTTCATAATGGGTTCAAACAGGTCTAGTGATATAAAAGATTGTAAAGGGCTGTAGAAGCTAAGATTTGACACGATCGACGAGAAGCCAGCATGGAAGCAGAAAAGGTTGTGCAAAGGCGCGGTGTGATAAGTAGCTGGCAATCCCCCACATTCAGCAAGCACAGTTTCAAAAAATGTTGCTCAACAACTTGTCTCCATCACAGATCTCTAAGTTGCGGACAAAGAGATGCGCTTCTGGCAATTCAACTCCGAAGTCCTACCAATTCTATGCGACGCTGCCCCAACATTGAGCCATCAGAGGTCTAACTGGATCTAGCCGCCTTTTGGCCTTGCATTCGAGACCTTGTTGGGCTTGGAAGCGAAAGGCTTCAACAAATTCAAAGAAATCACCTAAACGCCCAAAAAATGGACAAAGTCAAAATCAGGCTAGACATGAACTGAAATGAATATCTAGACTCTAGACATGACATGAAATGACATGACTAAGGTGTTTTGACTTTGGATTTTGTGCATTACTCGGCCCAGCACATCTTCACAGTCAGAGACCGCTACTGGAACCATGGTCTGCAAACGAATGATACGAGTGACAGCATCTCCTCAAGAAGAGCCTTCGCGAAGCGCTTCTGCTTCCTTGCAAGTGATGCAAGACTTTCACAGCATGCAATGCTGCAACAGAGAAAGCTTTTTGGAAAAGCCTTGTCCTGGCTGCCTGGCTATGGATTTAAGGAGTGATTGCTTTTAGCATCAGCCTAATGGGCCTAGAGGTCCAAGAAATTCAAGCCCGTGCTGGAAGACGTAAGTCTCATGACTTTGTCAACCTTTTCCAAGAGCAGCTGTGATCGCATTCCAGGCAAGTTTCGTGGTGATGACAAACACCTGAGGCATGTGCATTAGAATCAGTAGACAAAGGTTGCAATTTACTCAGAATCAAAACGAAAACGATACAAAAGCATGAAGGACCTGCTGGTCCTAGCCTGTGCACCGCGGGACAGCATTTCTACCATGACATCGGGAACCTTAAAGATGCATGCTTCTGCAGCTCACTTGCTGGGTTTCCATCACTTCTCTTGGGTTGATGATGCACCAGTTGTGTGTGATAGATTGGAATATCTTGGAATGTAGCGACTCCTCTGGCCCTTTCTTTACTTCAACAAGTGTCTTGGGTAACCCAACGGGCTGAAGTCCACTCATGTTTTACTTATAAGACCCTTCAACTCAAACACGAACTAGGCAAGAACCAGGAGCAGCTGCACTAATAATAAGAAAGTGAAAACAAATAAACAAATTGTCTAGTTTGCAGTTTACATAATTCGGTTCGTCACTGTATGGAGTTGCTGTGTAAATCTGACCTTTTGACACTGCGACAGCTTGACCACTACACACCCCATCCTCCACAAGTCGCTGCACTAAGGCTCTGGCAGTGTCGTAGGCTTCATTGCAGCCCTTACAAAGCGTTGAGCATGTCAGAGCGTGTCAAAGAATGTGAAGGGCTGCGGCTTGAAGAATTGTCCAGACAGCCGGACGCAGTGTCTGATCTGGACGGAGCTAAGGGACCTCACAAACCACGACTTCAAATCCTCTGCCATCCATTTGTCTCGCACCTTCCAAGGCAGATAGCTCCACACAGCACACTCTCAACTTCAAAAATAAAATGAAGCTAACATGAAAGACGTGGAAAAGCTTCAAAATAGTGACAAATGTGACGAACCAAAAGGTAAAGAGCATGTCTGACTTTGCCAAGAACAAAAGGGTTTCCAGCGAGATTCTGATGTTTATCAGCATCCCGCTGCATCCAGGCAACCGGCTATCCGAACAGTAATCCCTCACTGCTTACGCTACTATCATCAGTCCCACCTCACCAAAGCCTTTGATGAGTTCCTGACAGCTGAACACTGTCACTGTGTCACTGACCCGTACTACCTGCACTTGAGATCAAGGCTCCTCCAATGCTTTGCAAAAAACGGACACAGGGCACATGTTAATTATAGGCTGCATTTGAGTTCCTTGTCATTTCAGATCCAAAAAGTGGGAGGTGCCTCAACATCCAGGTTCAACTCAGCAACTTTATCGTCTCGCATTCGTTCCCAACCTCGTGGGAAGAGCGTGTTGGAAAAAGAACATGATCGTCAAATCGGATGGGTGGAATATGGTGGAATGGGAGAGAAGACCGCCGTTAAACACTTTTTGGTTGTCCTCACCAAGCCTGGTAGATCTGGCTACCAATGGACGGCTGATTTTGAGCAACAGACCGCCCAGAATGGCCTTGCACATCAGCCCTGCTATCCTGAGGCCGGTGCATCTCAGTGGCCCGAGCGAACTACTGGGACGCAACATCTTGCAGCATGCGAATGCTCTGTTGAGGCAAAGACCCGAGGTTGTCCACCAGCTGCATTGGTGATGATCTTGGAGACACGCATATTCACTTTACGTAATCGAATCCAGCAGGAAGCTGTCCAGAGTCCAAATCACCCAAAGTCATCCAACTTGTCACCCGAGATTTTGGAGCAAACTTGGCTTCGACTTTTCAAGGCTTCCTCTAGACCGAGGCACCCAACTCCGGCTCTAACAGTGGCCCGCCCAAACTTGCCACCTTAGGTCGCCAAATCGGTCTAAAAAAGCGTTTGGCTGTCGACAACATGTTCAACATATTCACAAGAAATTCAGACCACACGGTCTTCTTTCATCTTCTTTCCTTCCCATGTGTGCAATATCAAGTATGCAAGTTTATTCCGTGTCTTCAAGGAGCTCTCAAAGACTGAAAAACATGCAGTTGGATGCAGTCGGCTTGCTCACTGAGAAGCCCGCATTCGCTGAACGTCTAGCAGGGCCTTGGTTCATTGCACTGGCTGCGCAAGTGTTGAAGCAGGCTTCCCGCTCAGAAAACCCACAGCAACCATAAGCAACCCCTGAGCACCTTGCGCTTCTGAAAACGTTGTGAAGCCTCCACCAAGTCTGCCTCAGCCAAGATCCTGCGAAATTTTTGCAATGGAGACATCCACAAAGAAGTCCTTGAAAGCTGGTCCTTATGATCAGCGTGTTCTCCCAGCCAGTCTCAACAACCGGGCGAACCTGAGAGTGAAACTTGAGGATGAGAATGAAGGATTTTGACACAGAGAAAGAGGTTTGCATTAGCTCGTTCCACGATATTATGCAGGCAGCCCTCATTGTGACTTGATGAATGATGATGGCACTACACCTTGTGCCCAGCATGCTTTGACCAACAAAGATCAGATAGTTAAATAAACATAAATAAACGAGCCGACAGCGCCATCCGCATTGGTTCTAAGAATGGCCTTGGCAAAGGCAATAGAGAGCGGTAAGGCCCAAGGCTCTTTTCGTAAACCTCTACCTGTCGGTCGGAGTCCCCCATAGAGCATGCAAAACAGTCACAGGATGTACTGGCAGTAGTAGTCTCGCGGAAAACAAGTCAGCGTTGGAAAAAGCCTGCCCAAACTCAATGGCCTGCTTACATGGTCCAAAATCTGACTAGTTTCAGCTCAGCTCATCCAATCCTTTGAGTTCCCAACTCTGCAGAATCTCCCAAAGCTAAGTTGGGCCAAAGCTCTTTCGCGTGCTTCCAGGCCTTGCTACAAGTGTTTCACAAGCTGCATGGCACTGCATAGCACGGCGTGGGTGGATGCAATCGATGTGGGTCGGTGCGATTTTCTTCAAAGTATGTCGAACAGCCAGCCGAACACCATGTTATACTCTATAATGTAAAAGTTGCCACCTGGAATGCACATTGCTGAAAAACAACAGAAGCCCGAGCTGGGGACTGCACAGCGGTGGAGCTTTCATTGACAGAGTCGCATACAACCTCTGCAGGGTCTTCTATAATCTTCCATGTGTAGAGGCAGGCTTACTGCAGGCAAAAGTTGGCAGTGCAGATATGGAGGTCCACTGATTGTCACACAAACATCATTGCCAAGACAATTGTATATAGACTAAGTGTACAGTGTAGACTATATATCTATATAATTTAATAGACTTAGACAGCATCTCAAAAAACGCTGGACTGCAGTGAGAAAGGAAGGAGATCAAAGGAGATGTGCAGATGAAAATGTCGCTTTTCTTTTCCCTTCATCAAAGCAAGACACATCGACCCGCGTTGTCACCAAATGCCAACTCCCTTCCACATTATACAGTCCAGTATTAAATCAATTGCTCAAAATTTTGGAAAGTGTCCCATGATCCTCCAAGATAATAATGCAATCTCTTTACTCCCTGCCCTACACACAGAAATGAAATCCTCAATGTTCATTTAGGCTGCAACTCCATCAAAGTCGAAGCACATCACCAAGTTGGAGGCTTCGCTAGCCTGTACCAGGATTCCAGGGTGTGGGTAAATTCACAGCATGGTCAAGCTATGGGATGTATAAAATAGATCCGAAGGCCGTGAACCTGCTCCAAGCAATCAAGTTTCATTCCGAAATCGCCTCGCTGCTTGAGGTGCGCATGGCTATTCGCCTGCAGTGTGTCGATCAAACGTAGCCGTGGTAGGTTCATCAGATTAAATCTGTAATATTCTGTAACTTTACTTATTCATCCCTTCGATGATTTGCGATAGTGACATTTCTGTTTGTGTTGATGAAAGTGCTACAGTGTAGCAGTACGCAATATGCAATGATTTCTCTTTGCAACCCTGCAAACAAGCGGTGATTTCGCCAGAGCTTCGCAACTTGCTTTGGCTACAATTCCGAGTAAGATACATTGCATACATGGAATGGGACCGCTCCTAACCAAACTACACTTACCAGACTTACAGACAGTACCCACATCGAGCGTACCCTCTTCTGCAGTACCCCGGTCCTTCGCTCCAGCCCAGACCGCCACACCCTGCCAACGTCGACTTGCATCAAGCTTGGACAGATCTCATGGATGGGACCGAAAGGGTATTGGCATGAGCAGATTTGTTGCCAAGTATGACATTGGAAACAGTCAAGAACCATCCGCTCCCCTAGACTGAGAAAGACTCTCTGTGTAAAGTCTGCATGGCTATGGGCATCGCGGTTTCGCTCACTTTGTATTGAGATGTTAATTTGTTTTAACGGGACTGTCCTGCCTGGTTCCGAGGCCAACGGCTAGCGGCCACCACCTTCCGCACCTTTCATGGGCTGGCCAAAAAGAGCCAAACAGAGCCAATAGAAAAAAAATAAATTAAAGCCTCTTCAAGAAACAAACGAAAAGGAAGGCGCGGCTCAACACTGAAAAGCGAACACTCACCTTGCCTGCGCCTGTTGCACTGTGGCGTCTCAAGGCGGGACGAGAACCCATAGGTCCTATAGCCACTTGAAGCACTTGCCACAGCATGAGGACTGCTGCCTTGAATCGGCCTTGGCCATAGCAAAAAGAATGAAACCTTCGGCGTCTTTCGATCAACAATCTTCCAATCACCTTGCTTCAGTGCCTCCAGAGCCCATCGGAGTTTAGAGTTTATACACGACACTCACGGCTGACCAAGTCAAATCGTTCAGCAACCTTCGTGTTGCCGAATTGACAGAATGTTCGGAAAGTGGTTTCAGACTTTGTCTGAGATCCTACTACTGCCACTATTGCTTTTAATGATGTTTCTATCTTTCTAAATTACTGTCATTATGCATCCAGAGTAGTTAGGTAGTATCTATGCGTAGAACAAAGAGTAAGTAGAAATCATATAATAATAGAAAAAGGGTCCTAGATTCATCTAAATCCGCCTTTTGCAAACTTGCTGGGCTCTCCGGCAAGATCCATGCCACGTCCATGTCCAAGGCAGCACAAGCACAGGTCTGCGGTGTCCCCTGTGCTCTTTGAATTTTTTACAGTCTTACAGGATTCTCCAAGTTGGTGAGGGTTCACAATACGAGGTCTTCATGAGCTCAACATCGCTTCCAAGAAACAAGTTTCTGCATGCGCAATTGACAAAAGGACCTGATCTTGGCAGTCTCAGTGTTGTCGAGTCTGGATTTGTGGAGTACGAATCACATCCCTGCTAAACACCGTCTGCGCTCCACAGGCATGAGCTGCCCTTCAAAATGGGCTTGATGAAGTGAGAATAGCTATCCAGGAATTTTGTTCTCCACCACAGTATCACAGTATGTGTTTTTGAGTTTCAAAGGCGGATTGATCTAGTCCAGCAGTCCAAATTGTGCAAAAAAGACGTTGTCTGACATATTAGGTTGCAAAACATGTTGGCCTTGAGCAGAATTGCTTGAGCCAAAGCGATGCTATGATGCACTCTGCCCTCTGACACAATTACTTCAGGTGCAATGGCCTGTTCCATCCTGCTCCGAATATCCAAGACTGAAGTCCCTATGTGCTTCATCTTGCTGAGATTTTGAACCTCCTCCTCCTTTGACTCCGCTTCCCATGTCACACTCACCAAAACCAGAACAGGGATCAGCATCAGCATCATCATCATGCTCATCGTCATCGGCACTGTCCTTCATTCGCTGGAGTTGATTCTGAGGCTCAGACGCGCAAGGTTGCTTGCCTTTGCAAATAGTACGCAAGGGGTTGGTATGTTCAGGTGCACAGGCTTGTACAACACTTCAGGTTCCAAAATGCTAGTAGAGAGTCAAGATTGCTACCTAGTAGAAAAAAAGAAAGACTGGACCAATTTTGTTTGAGACCTTTCTGCGCCCGAATCTAGGAGCCATGACAGTGTTGACGCATACTCATCCACCTGAGGTGCACACAAGATCAAGTAACACACACTAAGGCTTCTTCGTATGACTCATGTCCCGCAGCCTTGCGGCATTTCACAAATCTATTTTGAGGCCACTCTATCTCAGTTGCGTCCTTCCCTGCAGCGGCATGCGCTATTAAATTATATCTTATATCATCTTTAATTTGACCACTGCCACTGCTCATGTAGGAAAATCGACGGAGCAGGAGCAGGGGGAGATAGTTCAAGTTGCCCTTCACTGTCACTTCCAGCACATTTGATGAGCCTTCGCTACAAACAGTCAAAAGTGAACAAGGCTCTGGCTGCTGCTCGTGCCCGGCGTCTCATTAACCTGATATTTGCTGAAAACCATGCAAAGGTGCAAAAGTAGGAACGAAGCAGGTGCTGCCACTCGTGGCAAACTTACACACATCGCACGTTGGACGGAATTGTGATCATATAGATTCACGGCAAACATGAGAGCGCACTCGCACCATTCCTGCATGGAAGAAGTAAGGAAAACCTCAAGATGGCAGTGCCAGTTAAGCAGCAGAAGAAAAATCCATCAAGTCCTCGTGAACTGGTTGAGCGCCGGAGCGCGGAGTGTCAAATGCCTTTGTTTTCCAACCTCTGTCTTGTCATCCTTATAACTTCCTTAGGAGCGTACCCTCTTCAGCCCGAAGGCGTAGCCTTTTCCTTGGAAAGCTTCACTCGGACTAATCATTGAATTGCGAAACTATACTGCCTCATGTGATTGGAAAATTTGACTAAGAAGATTCGACAAAGGGTTAGCCTGTTTACCGCATGAAGCTGCTCACAGGTTGCATTGATCAACCCTCTTCAACAGTATCTCCCATGAAGAATCACACGTTGAAAAAAACACGGGAAAACCAGGGGTAGCGATGCAGAACTTTGCTGGGGTCAGAACGATGTTGGTCTGATTGTGAAGGTCTTTTGCTCACCTGAAGAAAGGGACCCGAAAGAATCTTTTCAAGAGCAACCCAGCTCTAGCTTAAAGGCTAAATTTGCTCACGTCCGGTATACTGGAACCCGAGTGCATGCGTTGATGTCTTGCTTTCTGAGTACTGTGTACCACTGCTGACGCACAGGCTTTGAGGGTGAACAAGAGCTGGTTTGATGGTCAGTGGAGGCGAACTGCGCAATTTTTGGAGAGTTCAAGTTCTCATTCTGGAACCTTGCAATCGGTGATGATGTTGATGATGATGATGATGATGATCATGTTGATGATGATGATGATGATGATCATGATGATCATGATGATCATGATGATGATGATGATGATGATTGATGATTGATGATGATGATGATGATGATGATGATGATCATGATGATGATGATGATCATGATGATGATGATGATGATGACGATCATGATGGTGATGANGATGATCATGGCGATCATGGCGATGACGATGACGATGACGGTGACGATGACGACGACGACGATGACGATGACGGTGACGATGATGATGATGATGCTGACGATGATGGTGCTGGTGCGAATAGTGCCCCCTTCCAAATACTATAAATAAGTCAAACTGTCACACCGCAGCCCGAGAGAAAACTAGCTGGGATATCCAGATTTCGTTTGCAAGAGCTCTTTCGAGTTGCAAAGACTCATTGGAGGCGCGTGAGGCGTGCCAGTAGGATCGTATTGGTGTGTTGCGGCTGGGGTTGTCATATCAGCCTTTCTTCCATGCTGTTGTGTTGGTGTCGTTTGTTGCTACTGTAATCCTCTCATTGATTGACTGTCAGGACGGTCTCCGTTGAAGGTTTCCCTTTACAAGCGAATAGTCCCACTGCCATCGATAGGATGTTGCATTCCAATCTAAAGAACCCCTTCTCAGGATGGGATGACATCTCTTGAAGGACTTTGACTATGTCTCATATGAGCAACTCCCAATGCTTAGACCAAAATCGATCACCTCGTCACTCAGCTGAAGCAGACTCTTCCGCTTCGCTGTCGACGGTGTTCCATCCGGTGAGCCAACCTCACAAAAATCGAGAGACATTCGGCTTGGATGCAATTCTACCGACAAATGACTGCGAAAGCGTCCTCGTCCTGGACGCGAAATTGGCAGACTGCCATTTTTCACTACTGAGTGGGTGGCTGTCAACCTGCTTGGAGGGACACTTTCTGATGATGTGGAAAAATAGAAATAAGGAATATGAGATATGCGGAGTAGAAACTATATGAAACATAATGAAACTATACAGAGGCCTCACCATTCTCTTGCACTGAGGCAGCGATTCCATTCTAAAGTAGCACGCAGTCGCGTAGCAGAGTCGGATCATGTCAGATCCCGAGCTATCTAGCTATTCCAAAACAGAAAAAGAAACAAATGTTAAAAGAACAAAAATTGCGAAAAATGAAGAAGAGATACCAAGCGGCAAAGAAAGGACATCTGATGACAAATGTGGGTGCCCGAACTGCGCTCAGAATCTCAGAGACCATGGTCTTCGCAGCCTGTGCTTCATTTCCTCCCCTTTGCTTGACCTTCCAGATTGGTCACGCTGACACGACTGCAGTTGTACACTGGACCACTCTGTGCTGCCAATTACGCTGGCAGCAAGAGTATATAGATCAGATTAGATTTAGAGTCTAGAGCCTACTCTAGAGTTTAGATGAGTTTAGAGCCTACTCTGACAAGCGAGCCGAGTTATGCGGGTGCACACTTACTAAGGTGGCCAACATGCTTTGAAATTTGCTCCAGACTCTTCGAGACAAACTGTAAGTGGATTGCAGGAGAGAGACAAAGGGCCTGGTTTGCCCATCCGGGTCCCGATGGTAGGCAACCATGGACAGCAACCTGGAGCAGAAGAGAAACATCTCCAGTCAGATGAGTCCAATGCTTGAAAATGTGGACAGAAAACATGGTGCCAATGGTCTGCAAATGAAAGCGACTCGAGTTGAATCTGTACAGTACTACTCTCAAAGACTCCAACGACTTCTGCGCGAACATGCTTGTATCACAATGGATCATTCAAGAAGAAACAAGTCGAATCATGTACAACCAAAAGCAAGTGAAAGTTGAGTGTCCAGCACAAAGGGAAGTGTGCTCATCAAGAAATCTCAGGGTCAAAGGAGTTGACACGCAGCTAGGGGTGCTAAGAGTCATTCTTAAAGGGCAAAGGCTCTGGAAGGAATGATCTATCTGGATGAGGAAACCTCTTCCGAATCAATCAAACAGTTGCAGCTGTAAATGGGAGTTCTCTGCACGCATCAAATTCAGATTTCAACACGCTTTCTGGAATCTGCTGCTTTGTGCGATTGAAAGAAAGTAATGATGAAAGACGATACCAAAAGAAAGTCGCTAAGCTCCGCTCTCCTTGTAAAGCTTTTTGTATGTGAAGCCCTGCCGTTCTATCTGCAAAGACCTCAGGGCACTCAGCAGGAAACAAGCACTGGTTGATCACAGCTTCAGTTTCAAGCTTTGGCAACTTTGCAGCCGAATTACGAATCAGTATTCTTGAGTCTGCTTTACTCAATTCAAAACACATTTAATACTTTCTCAAAAAGGTTCCACAGGCTTCCCAACTCGATGATGCTCAGAGTATGCAGCTGGCTCTTGACAAGTTCCTCTACAGAACAAGTTGCACTGGCGGTGCTAGAAATTCATATTACTAGCCAAATACATTGGGATAATGAAGATATATATATATATATTTCAAGTCTAAATTTTCCTTCTTTTAAAAAGACTCTCAATAAGTTACCGTGACAACTGCATATCCTTCTGTTTCTGAGGCATATCTCGAGAAGCTACGTTTCCTCGTCCATCACCAGCGGCTGCTTGTTGTTGTTGCTTTTCACACACTTGACAAACCTGCGAATAGGGGCAGGGTGGAAGGCAGGCATCCACTTGATTGAATGCTGTTTCCCGCCGTTCTGGGAATGGTCTATCCTATCAATGCAATCGGACTTGTCAAGAAAGAAAAGTATAAAAATTTGTACTGTGCTACCAGCAGGGCTGGTTTCTACCAAGAGAAGACTGCGAGCGGAATGCGTACTTGGGCTCGCAAGAACGCAACCTCAGAACAGCCATGCCCCTGCGCACAGAACAGCTAATTGGCCATTTGACTATCACTTTCGAGGGACTGGGCAGCACTTCAGCCAAATTGCGGAAATGCAATTTCCCACTGAGGCACAAGCAAAGTAAAGAGCGAACTCACTGATCGAAGCAACTGTGCCGCAATAAAGCCCTTCTTTGGCCTTGTGCGCCGCTGTCTCGTGGTGGCCCAGATTCACAGAACTCACAATTTGCTGTGCAAAAGAGTCGATGAAAACAGGGCCAAACAGAAAAAGAAAAGTCGCTTCGGATTTGATCCTACAACTGCTCCCGCGGGAGGTTCAACAAACGTGGCCACCTGCCCAGTTTCCTCATTTCCAGCTTGGAATTATGAAAATGATATCATTACTGATTGCCAAGATTTCGATGGATTTCTTCTCTGTCCTTCAAGACCATGAAACTCACGTCATAGACAAATAAGATAAATAAGTGAGAATGTATCATACTGGACAATTGTACGGTCCTGTTGCATGGCATAAAACCCTTGGATCAGGCCAAAAGCACATGAAATGCAACCCATGTCGAGTCCAGTGGCTTGTCTGTGGGTGCTGCTGCATCTGCCAATACACCTGTCAAAGTGCAGCTAGAAGATATGTGTTGCAAATGCATCCACCCAATGACCAACACTTTTCGGCTTTGATGATGCCCATTTTGGTCCTGCCTACAAGTCATTTAAAGTCTAATATTGGACCTATATGAACATCCGAAGTCATAGGACAGACTCGATTGCTAGAATGGTCATCCTGTTTCGCTGCTCTTGTCCCGGCCTTGCAAAATCTGTTTGACAAAGCCTTTGCTGCTGCCAAGAAGGAGCTGGCACAGTGCGGATATTGACCACTTGTTTCCATTGATTCCAACCCCTTGGTGACTTGATGCAAGCGCGACATTCTGCTAGTTGCTAGTTCACACCTTGAATGCGATTCTTCAGTGTCCCCCCTTCAAAACTACCGTAATATTACGATGACGTCATAGTTTAGGCAGTGTTGGCAAGAACACGACTAGAACAGAACCTTTCGACTCAACTTGTCTCTTGAGTTCCTGAAACTAGAGTGAAAATCTTCGTTCCTTTCGAAGAATATAATAAGGGAACACGACACCATTGCCATACAAGATCGTACCTGCAAGACCTCTCCTGGCATTACATCCATGTTTTTTTCCCGGAAGTGGCTGGTGCAATAACGTACCTGGCCGTTTTATATGCAAACTGAGTAAAGGCAAGAGCATTTGGAGGGACACTCAAAACTGAGGAAATGGTGAAAGTTGTCATACAGCTTTGCTTTGTCTGTTTCTGTTCTCATATGGATCATATCGCCCTCAAAACCTGGGTGATAAATAGCCATCGGAGGGAGATGGCTATTGGAGGGGAATTGAACGCGAACCCCCCCAACTGGCCCCTACATCAGCTTGGAAAAGCAAATTGCCGAGCTTGGGTCTTAATTCAATCGAAGTTGGAGTGGTGCATAAATGATCATAAATGCAAATGCCTTTGTTCGACCAACCGTCAGCAGGCACAGGGCAGCAAGAATGAAGGATCTCGAAGTGCTCTCGAGCTGCCAACTTGGGTTCCACATAGCATTTCACCGGATTCTTGGAGAACCTCCCCAACGGAACGTGAGGGACAAGTGTGCCAAATGGGTATGATTCATTCAGTAGTGGGCATCTAGTCCAAAGACCGTCTTTACGCAGTACGGCATATTTCAATGTTGTTTGATGCTTTTTGATGCTTTCGATGTTGATGTTTTTGCATCCCCAACATTTGAACCCTGAACTTTTGAACACCCATGGAGCAGAAGCGACTTTGATACTTTTGCGCTCGGTATCACCAAGCACGGTTCAATCCCTCTGGCACCTCCGGTGGCAGGATTGTGTGAAGGCCTCCAACCAGAGGGAAATCCACCGGTCAAGCCAAGTGGCTCAAGTGTCCAAAGGAGATGAGAATCAATCAGCTAAACTGACCATAACTGACCCGTTCGAAAATTCCTCCGTGAAAATGGCTGGAGCCATCCGTCTGAGAGTTTCATCAGTACAGAAACCCTGCCCATGTTTCAGAAGCCTCGTTGCTGCCTGACTGGAGGTTGCATTGCTCCTTCGGCAACCAGTGGGTCATGACTCATGGCCGCACAGGAATCACCAAATTGATGCAACTGGACTGGAAGCCAGCTCGGGTTTTTTCAGATAAAGGCAGTTTAGACTAGATGCAAATACAAGGCCTCAACAAAAGTGAGCTACATACCTGGAAGTATTGGTCATCACACCTGGAATAGTTTATGGTCTTTTGTTGGTTGCTGGATAAGCAAACCCAATGTTTGCAGCTCCCATGTGGGACTCAAGATGGATGCATTTCCACAAGAAGCATTGGAGCATCGGACAACACTCTGAGCACACTTCACATTTCATTGTGTTGTTCGGGAAGTGAAATCTGGTACAAGGTACCATGACTATTCACCCACCTCCAGCAACGGCAGGATTCCCAAGCCAGTCTTGGCATCCTCAGTTGTGTTGTATGAATAAAGACATGTGCCAATGGTTCGCTCCCTACCAAATAGTGACATGTTGATGACAGCGTCCGAATACTGATAGAGTCGCTCGCGGGATGTCAATGTAAGATACTGGAGCTGCAGTCAATTTTGCATCAAATTTATAAGTAGCATCTCGGAAATCAAAATCGCCACACCCTGCCTGAGAGTCAATAACTGCGAGTATTGTAGAATTGTCCTGTCAGCAAATATATACATATTACTTGAATGTTTTTAAAAGCTCTGCTCGATCAGCTACCCCCTCTGGGGCCCAAACATTGTTTTAAACTACAAACATTGTTTGAAACATTGTTTCAACAATTGTTTTTATTAAAAAGAATATTTGAAATATTGTTTGAAATTGTTTAAAATATTCTTTTGAAAAAAACAATATTTCCAAATATTGTTTGTTTTCAAAAAAGGGATTTCGGGATTTTACATACCGCTTTGGGTTAAAATGCAAAGGGGACCTATACGCACAAATTTGATATCAACCAAAAAATTGGAAAGGAAAAAAGCAGAAATATATCTTCATGCAAGAGTGTATATCTTCTGAAAATGCTTGGTGTAAATGACTTATTCTTGGTCTTGTGGCCTACCCTGCTGTAATCATGAGTTTCTTACTTAGCCTCCAGTCCCATTCCTATGAACAGTTTCCAAACTTTGAACATAGATATGAATCTGATATGATTATGAAAACACCTTTTGCACAATTCATACTCCCTAACCACAACACAAAATATCTCAGATCATATCATATTGATGGACATATCGGAAACACAGCGGCAGCAGCAACAAGCCCTTTCATTTTTAACCGCCAAGCTGAATTGTCAAACTAGTCAGCATCTTGTAAACCTGGCCAGTGGCACAGCAGCAACAAATCACTTGCCTGTTGAGGGCCTAAGCATCGCCACGGCCTCCATGGCCAAGCGAACATCATCTTCGCTAGCTGCTTGCACGCACTGTTTAAAGCCAACAGCTGCCATCCCAGCTTGGAAAATCGCTAGGACTACTGGCAGCGCCATTGCATTTCCAGCCAAATCTGTCAGAAATGATTCGGTGAAGTTTTCTTTCAACCGAACTTGAACCTGGCCATTGGCCTTCAATTTCTCAAGCAAAGGCATGATTGGGTAGCCTTGCAAGATCATGGCCTCCATTCCAGTCAGGAGTCGTTCTTGTGATTCAGCCCAAAGGACCTGTCCTGGCAGCATGGTGGGAGCAACATGTTTCCCACTGTCCTGCAGCGTGTTGCCATGGGCTCTCCCAACACTTTGACTCAAGTTTCGGAACGCCGCAGTTGGCCCTGCAATCCTGGACAATCTCAAACAATCCCCTTCCCTTTTTGTCAGAGTGGAGAACCATTCATTCATGACTAGTGATTCTGGCAGCGGTGCGGCCCAGCGCACGCCCAACTGCTCTGCATACTCCATGTGCTTGTTTATCCAAGCGTTGTTCGGTGGCGCTTTCCTTTCTGCAGCTTTTTCTTGGGCCTTCACAACTTCAGCAAGGCCACCACGCACAATCTCTGCATGCGAGTCTACCCGTTCAGTGAGCAAACATTCTGTCGCACAAGGCGCAGACCTGAGACAAGAGCTGACCAGTTTGCGGAATGTTTCAAAAACTTGGATGGTGTCTCTTGAGCGCTGATTCAAACGAGGATCTGAAACCAGCACAAAGAACACATACAGGCGCCTTCGACGACAGGGTAGTCCAAATTCTTGGGCGTCAGTCATGACTTTTTGCCCCTGGTATCCAAGTTCCTGCATGGACTTCATGAGTAGGGACAGGTTTGTCTCTGTTGTGTTTGACAGCTTGTCGTCGATTGAAACCACATTCTCGTAGATGATCAACGTTGGCCTGTGGCCCTCACAGTAGGCCAGGAAACCACGAAAGGTTTGAGCGCTGCCACCCCTGCTTTGTGTTTCTGCCAAAACAAGCTTCTGTCGGTCAACAGAGCTGTTGGCCCTGCTCAAATCTTTGCAGCTGGTACCCAAAACAAGAACATCAACATGGCAAACCTCACAGTCAGCTTGGTGGCGTTCGCACCTGGCAACTTTTTGCCCCATGTCAAGAATGTTCTGGAAAATGCAACCATTTGAACCAGCTGCTTCAGCTTGGTCCTTTGTGAACAAAGGACCGCTCTCCAACACTGTCTTGATCCAGGCTCTCTTCCTCTTGTCACTTTCACAAGAGAACTTGTGTGTGAAGCGCACGTCTACGTTGAACTGGGACAAAGCCTTGTTCATAGCCTCCACCACATAGTGCACTCCCTCGCTTCCAGAGCAACAAGACGCCCAGCTAAGTTCCAAAGGGCCTAAAGTGCTGCTGCCACCAACACCGCAAGCTAAAGGTGATCCAGCTGGAAGGAGGCCCCGAAAAGAATGCAGGTTCCCCCATGCCAGCTCAGGCAACAGGTGGCCTTCCACTATTTCATCAGGCACAGTAACCCGGCTAGAAGCCGACAGCATCAAGCTGGCATCCCCTGCTTGCTCACCTTGGCTGGTAGCCGAACTCTCTCTGCGCAACTTCCGCCTCTTCTGTCCAGCGCCTTCAGGCATTTCAAACTCGCCCAGCTCTTGCCAGCGAAACTAGAATTTTTGACTTCAACCAAATTCGCTGCTGAAAAAACTAAGCGTTCCAGTTCCAACTAAAAGTATACTGACAATGATCAACAATGCCACTCAACAAGCAATGGCCGCACTCAAAAACTTTGGACCAAAACGGCTGAGGCTGTGGACATATGACACGAGACAAGCACCAGGCACTTTTCTACCCCCCAAAAACTTCAACCAAGCTGCTTTTCTTTAGCTCTTTACTACTCAGACGGTAAGTCAAAAGTATGAAACAACACTGCAGCACTGAAGTCATGCTGTAACATGTCAAAGTGTCGCAAAACAAGGCCAAAGGCCAAACTGCAGCACCCCATCTTTTTCAGGCAAAGCGCTGTTTCAGGTGTCTCAAATCTAAAATCTAAGCAAGAATGCTTTCAGCCAAGCTCTCAAAATCTAAAATCAGCACTGCAAAAACATGGCCAGTGGCCCAAGCTCACTTTCGCCCACGACCTCTTCCTCGCCCACGAGCCTGAGCCTTATTAGCCTTTGGCGAAGCTGCCTCCTTTGGCGAAGCTGCCTTCCAAAGCTTCCCTTTCAACTTGCCACCTGGCGATCCTGCCAGCTCTGCAAGCGAGGCACCATCGTCCAACAGCGCACGCTTCTTGCTCTCCTGGCCACCTTTCTTTTTGCCCTCATTCTCTGCGTCGCCTTTAAGTTTCTTCTCTTCTCCTTCTTGTCCTTCTTCTCTTTTTTGTCCTTTCCTTTTTTTCCTTCTTGTCTTTCTTTGCCTGGTCTCCTCCATCCTTCGCGTCTTTTCCTGTCTTGTCTTTAGGCTGCTCTTGGCAGGCAACCTGGCCAATGGCCTCAGCAGCTCCAGGGGCTTTTTGGTTTTGGCCTGAGAGGACGGCTTCCACTGTGTGGCCTGTGGTGCTGGCCACTGTGGTAGCTGCTGCTAACTGAGCATCAGCAGCAGTGCGTGGCGCCATTTTGCCTCCGCCTAGCTTTTCACATTCATCCAACAAATCCTTTGCCTCATCTTTCAACTTCTGGGCTTGAGTTGGTAGCAGGTCCCACTTTGCTTTCAACGTCGAAGTGAGGTCGCCCAATTCCTTCATCGCCTGTTTGTTTGCAACACCCTTGTTGGCCACCTTGTCACTGCGAGCCATGCACACTGCTGCTACTGCTGCAACATGGAAGGATGCAACTTTCATTGTGGACATCGCCTCTGTCTCTTTTTCACCTGATCACCTTTGCCCTTCTCTTTCTGGAAGGCTTCGGAATCTGACTGCCAAGGTGTGGGTTCAACGCCTCCAAAGCACACCTTGCACAACTTGGACACTGCTTCTCTTAACACCTTCACTCCCTTCGCAGCATCCTCCAATGCATTGGTGGACTTGGCCATTGGCCCAACAAGCTTCAAACCACTGAGGCGGTAGTCCTTTTCAGACTTGACACTTGGGAGCTTCTGCGTCATCCCTGTCAACTCCCCTCCAAGCTGAACAACCTGGCCAATGGCCTTGGTGAGATCGTCCACCAAAACCTTCATGGTTTGCCTGGCAACCCCTTCCAACCAAGGCACAGCCACGCCCATACCACTGCTACCCCACTCCTCCTTTGCTTTTTCTGTATGCTCCACAAATTGCAATTCTTTGGCCATTGCCTCCAACCCAGACACCACCTTCTCAGGCTCTGTCTTTTTCTTGCCTTTCGCAATACCCTGCGTGCTTTGGGACCCAACCACCTGCAACAGCAATGGAAAAAGGAGATAATTACAAAGGTGGCAACAAGTAGGAAAAAACAACAACCCAAGGAATATCTTTTTGCTGGCCTCCAGAAAAGCAGCCACCAGTGGTCGCAACACATGGGCCTTAGGGATCTTCAGTAAGAGCTGGGCCTGCGTTTCCGGAGGCATGGCAGGAAGGACTCCGTCACCGCATTGCTTGGCAATGATTGCCACTGCAGCCAAACCAGCTGAGTACAAGGACTTTTCTTTTTGTTTGCACACAGAAAGCAAATGGGAGTCAACTCCAGCGACAACATCTTCATGCGCCCACTTTGGCAATCGCTGTGGCAGAACAGTGCTCCACTGCCTCAACTCCTGAGCGTTCACATCCACTTTGGGCAAATGGCTGAACTTTTCTTGCTCCAAAAACACAAAGCGGGCCATGTTGCAGACCATCTCTGCCACCTGCTTGTACTCGCTGAGAATGTTTGCAACCTGGCTTGAAGCCGAGCTAGACTGCCAAAAAGAATGGTCCACCAAGCATGTGTGCTTCAGCCCAGGCAACACCTCTTCTCAAGGTTCAAAACCACCTTTGCACCCGCATCACCTACAAAGCAACCATTGCAAATGGCAGTTGTGAGATGCTGCCTTAGCTTGACAAGGATGGCCCATGATGGCCATCAATCAAGAATTCCTCCATCAACAATTGAATGCTTCATGTTTGGTTGTTGAAGCACTACATTTAATGTAGGTGGCTTTACACAAAAAAAAGCAAAAAAAGCCTGGAAAAAATAGACTGCATGCCAAAACGCAAATGCTCAGACATGTTTGCCCTGAGGTCTGACAACAGAAGCTCCTGCGCAAGCTGTGAGAAACTAGACTTGCTGGCTGCCAACTTTGCCTGGTATCGGTCATACAGGCCCTTGGCTGCTTTCTTGTTGCTGCTTTCCTGCCCTTTCACCACTTGCAAACTGGAAACACATGTTGCGCAAAGCTGGATCATGTCCTGAAGCGGCGCCAGCTCCTCAGTGACAAGCTTGGCTCCCAGAACTGCACCCTTAGTAGTGTGCTTTGACTTCACCTGCGCCAAACGCTCATCCAATTCCTTGAAAGCTACCGACGCCTTGCTTTCTTTCTCCCCACTGTGAACACGGCCAGAGGCCAAGTCAAACAAGGACTTGCCAATAGCATGTTCCAGGAAAAACGCACAAACAGCTCCAGAGTCTGCAAGAGCCTTCTCTTCTTGGAAGGTGGCCTGAAGCTCCTTACACTTTGCAACTGATTTGGCAACAACATCCAAATCCAAAACGCCAAGCAAGCCTTGCGCTAGGTTGCAGTCACCCTTCAGAGACACAGCTAAAAAATCAAGACCATGAGTCTCTGCGTGCTGTGCAACAGCCTGGCAGACATTCAGCGCTTCATTGATGTTTGGGATGTCAGCAACCTGGCCAATGGCCAAAGCAGCAACGTCCTCAGTCTTGATTGCCCTCAGCATGAGGAGGATGCGGCTCTCCACTTCAGCAACTACAAAGTGTTCCAGCTTCTCTTTGCCCATGGTTGCATGCAAGTTTGACATGGCAGGGCTCCCCATCAGAAAGCCTTCACAGAACTTGGTGAAGGAACCATACAAACAGTGCAAGGATGCCTTGGCCATTGCATACTTCAACTCAAAGCAGGTGCCCATGCTCTGTGAGGTGTACTTCCCAACAAGGGGCTTTGCTGCTTCAAAGGCTTTGCTAAAGTACTCAGGTGAAGCAACAGAGGTTGGAGCTTGTGTGAGCATGGCCCCAAAAGCGCTGCTCGCATCTTCAATTCCTTGCAACTTGGAAAGCTCATCCGCAAAGGCCTCTTTGTTTGTGCTTTTATCCATTCGCTTGTAGTAATCCTTTGCCAGCCTCTGGACATTCTTCAAATCAGCCACACGCTTTACACACAAGGCCTTGAAAGCCATTTGGGATTGAGCATCTGGCGCTGGCGGCTCATCTTCAAAGCTGATGTTGGCCAGAGCGCTTGTCCACTCTACAACTTTGTCTTGGAGGTTCTTCAAGGCTCTTTGTGCCCTGCCATCTGCCAAAAGGGTAGCTGCGCTGTCAACGCTTTCAGAACTTTTTGTCTTCTGCGCAGTCTCCTTTGCCCTTAGCCTTACTTTGGGTTTGGACGCTGCTTCCAGGGGGTGGCATCTCCACTCTGCTCTTCTGTGGTGCTGTTGGGGCACTGCTGGCTGCAGCAGACTTTGACTTGTTTGAAGCAGCTGCTTTCGCCTTACCCTGTGCCTGCTCCTTTTTGGTGGGGCCAAACATGGCCAGTGGCTCAGCTTCCTCTTCAGAGCTACCTGTGCCATTGGAAGACGAAGAGTCCGAGGCGTCTGCCTTCTCTTTCTCCACCTGACTCTCCTTTGCTTCTTCTGAAACCTGGCCATTGGTGGAAAGCGCCAGCAATTGCTCCAAAGACAGCTCTGGGCCAGCGCCTTCCACAGCTACCTTATCCCTGGCATGAGAGCCTTCAGCAACCTGGTCCATGACCGCTTTCCGCTTCCTGGCCAAAGCAATCTCTGCAAAAGGACCATCTTCCCTGCTGTCGTGGGCGATCTCCTTCTCCTGCACAGCTGAGTCTTGGTACTCTTCAAAGTCGTAGACTCCTTTCTGTCCCTTGGCAATCCAGCAACCACACACATCTTGGCCCATGATATTTTCTGTGACCACCTTGGATTGATCAAACTCTCCATGTTTCTTGGGATTCCAGGCCTCAACAGACACAAACTGCTTCTTAGGGCAGGTGAAGCGGCCCCCTGTTTGCTTTGTCACTTCTAACTGCTTCCTGGCCTCCAGCAACTCTTTCTTGCTTTTGAGTCGCTTCCTGTCAGGGCCACCCTCATTGTGCTGCTTGATCCACTCCTTCCTGGCAGTCAGAAAGCCACGGTGATTTTTGTGGTTCGCCTTGACAGAGACAAACTCAAAGTACTTCTCCACCTTTTTGTATTCTTTGTGGAGGCCTGGAGGAATGGAGAGCTAGGTCATGGAAAGGTTTCAATCAATTTTACTTTGGGCAACAGATTGGGGGAAAACAAGCTCTGGTAAGCCCAAACAACTACCAAAACAAAAACTATAACCTGGCTCAGTGGCCAAACCGAGGTACCTAAGGCCCTGTAGACATTGAAACAGATGAGGCAAAGCTTGCCACTGCGAACCCGGACTGTGTCCCCATCATCTTGTTTCACCTTGTCATAGCTGCGCCAAGGCAAGGCCATGTCCACAGCTGCTTCCTCTGTCACCTCTAAAGGGCTGTCGTCACTAGAGGTCGAGTTGCACAACAGACAAGTTCGTGGCTTGCGGTGATCATGGGAGATGACCAAGCCAGTGGCTGAGGAAACAACACAGAGGCTGGTCTGGCACGACCTTTGTAAGGAACCTCCTCTTCGCCTCCATCCGCACCACTCTCCCCACCACTGGAGGAACTCTCAGGCTCAGCCATTTGAGCTGACTGAGCTGAAAAAACAAAACACTTGAGCCACACACTCTGTCTGCAGTCAAAAACACTTGACAAAACCATTGCTTGTGCCATCTGAAAAAAAAACAACTGGGCAAACAATAAACATATCAAACAATGTCTGGAAATCAAACAATTGTCTCAACAATTTAAACATTTGTTGAAACAATATTGTAAACAATATCGAAAACAATGTCGAAATATTTTGTGTACGGAAAACATACTTTTGTGTACGGAAAACATACTTTTGTGTACGGAAACCATATAGTTGTGTACGGATTTTTTTCGAACATTGTTTCCGCAATTGTTTGCAAAATTGTCTAAAATTCATCAAAAAATCTTTCAATTTATCTCAAAATCTTTCTTTCAATTCCAATCCTTCTAGAAAAATAATTGGAACTGGCAACTGTGCAAGGATCTGCTGCAACCTTTTTAGACGCCATGCGATACCTGCTGGTCCAAGCATCACTCAAGTGCCCCTTAGCCATGGCCTTCTTACAAACCAAGCCACCATTGTGAGGATCATGATGGAGCGCACAGATAGCACCCCAACCTGTCGGCTCTCTGCTTCCTTGAGCATGGATAGGCGCTATCTGGAACGCCGGGTTGGTACCCCACACACGACCACGCCTGCAGTTCTGCCTCAACGGACGGGCCCGAACCAACGCCGGTGGCGGAACAACTGTGGGAACTAGGGCAGAGCCCAGGTCTGCTGCAGCTTCCACAGCTTGATCCTCTGCTTGGCTCTCAACACTCGATTCACGAGACCTCGAAGAGCCACCGTCGTTATCAACAGGTTTGTCTCTCTTGGCAGCCTTGGCCTGCCGACTAGGCTGAGGCTTGCGCTGCGCAGGCTCAGTAGCTTGTTTGGGTTTGCATTTCCTTGTCATTCTTTTCAAAGCAAGTAGAGCCAGTCGTGTCTCGTTTTCCTCTTGAATCTCTTTCAACATCAACTTGTAGTCCAATCTCTCTGCAGCAACTATGTCGAACTCATCCAAACGTCGCACAGGTCCAACTTGAAGCAGAAAAATTTGCCAGCTCTGAGCTACCTGCACTAAGGACAGGCAAAATTCCTTGTCACCCAAGACATGGAAGTGACCCTCTCTTCCTCGCTCACACGCCAACACCAAAAGCAGACCAGGGTCGGCTTCAACAGGTTGCAGCTCAATGAGTGCAGTTTCAATGGGTTTCTTTCTGGTGCTATATGCGACAACCACAAAGCGACTGATAGCGTTGGATCGAAGCTCCAACACACAAGGTTCAGTCACAAAGTCAGTGGGTTTTGGCCCCTTCCGCATAATCGTATCCAGCAGCATCTGGTGCACCTGTTGGAACGAGGCTTGGGCAACATGATCCAAAACATGGGGGCAAGCCTGGCTTTTGCAACCAGCCCAGAGGGTCAAGTTTGTCTCAGGTGCACCTTCCAAACTGTCAGGGGCATCGGGCTGCAGACTTCGACTCCTCACCCTAAACTCATCTGCCAACTTTCGAAGGGACGGTGTTGCCTCGACCACCAATTGCCTTGACATGGGGAAACCTTCCGAAGAACTCATCTGCCAGAATCCCCCCACATGTTCCACATCATCAGCCTGCTGAAGGTTGCCTAAAGCCTTTGCTTGTGTATTCTCTGCTCTGGCAAGCTGACCATAGTGCTGCCTCTCACCTTGGCTGAGGAGGCTCCATTGTCGAATGAGACCTTCACTGGGATGCAAACCCATCTCTCTTGCAAACACATTGCACTTTCCTCTCCTCACTCCATGAGCCCAAGTTGGCCTTGCCTTGTTGCCAACACCCTTTGAAATGACACCTGACTTCAAAAGCTTCTTCCGCCATTGTTCAGTCAAGTTCTTGAAGTGGTAACAGGTAACAAACATGTTTCCCAGCTAAAGTGGTGAGTTTTGGCTTTGGGCCATTGCGGTCACACCAGCGGTTCAACCTGGCAAAAGCACGTTCGATGAAAGTAGATGTTGGGACAACCCGGTCAAAGACCTCACTCAGAAACAACAGTGTGTCTTCCTCCAGAAGTCTTTCAGGTGACCCTACAACAGCCTTCAGCTTGGCACTAAAACTATCCAAGCAACAGTCTGCCTCAGCAAACAAATCCTGGGCTTTCCTTTGTTGATTTTCCACAGATAGCAGAGGCAAATCCGCAAGCACCCAGGGATACCTTTCCCAAGGCTCCAACAACTTTCTCCATAACTTTCCCATTGCAGTGAAAAGGGTTCTCCTGGTTGCACGCAACCTGGCCTGAGGCCACAACAGGACAGTGCCATACATGCCAACTAAAGGGCCCCAAGCAGCAACCTGGATAGTGTCCAACACCATGTCGGTAAGAAAGGACAAGGCCTTGGTGGGTCAGGCTCATCTTGCTGTTCGTTCTTTTTGCGTTCTGTCACCCAAGTGCCTTGTTTGAAAAGCTCACCATGATGGGCGAGGTCACTGCAGCCCACAGCAAAGTCAACCACTGGGCGTCTTCATCCTGCATAAAGGTGGATGCTTTGATTTGCCGCTTCATGGCAAGTTTCCGCCACATTTTGGTTTGATCCAAAGGGGCCCCCAAATCTCGACCTTCATCTTCAGACCCTGTGGACTCGGCCTGTGGCCCTTTCGGGAAACAAAGGCCAAAGGCCTGAGGCAAATGCTGCATGGCTGAGACCAGGTTGACACAAGGTGCGACAGTAGTCCACTTGTTCAGGGCAGGCACACTGATGGCATGAAGAAAAACTTTCTGCACCAAAGACACCGCCCTTTCCAAACTCTGTGCCTCATTGGCACAGCACCCACGGCATACATGGATAGGAGGTCCTGCCAGGGAAAGGGACGAATGCAAAAACAACTGCTCTTAGTGAAGTCAAAAACCTTTCTTACAAACCCTGTTGGTTAAAACTTAAAAACTTGGCAAACCTCAAGCCACTTGACATCACACCCACTTTTTTCCAAAGCAATGTGCTCGGAAGAGAGCCATGACATATCCAACATGGCCAGTGGCCCAGCAACGCAAACATCTGCAAAAAAAAAAACGTGGAAAGCAGTCCAGAATCAGAAACAAACTATGGCAACACTCCCTAATCAATAAGCTATCTACTTTTTTAAGTTCTCTAATATTATCATCTTGTAGGGCTGTAACTTCTCTTAGAAACTTACTAGATGATAACTTCAGATTCTGGATCTGCTTCCCACAACACAGCAGCTACAGATCGCTACAAAAACGTAGCAGCTACAAATGGCTTTCGGCAAATGCTTACAGCATGCTGGGCATTGATCAGCTTTCAACAGTGGCCAGTGGCCTAATACGCTCCAGGTTCACGTCGGTAGTTGCGCTAGTACCAGCTTCTGGTGCCATCTGAATCCAAGCCAGGCGGTGGCTGCAGTGGATGCCCTCCCCAGTTGTTCTGGAGGTACATGGCCAACTCAACGTTGCACTTGAGTGCCAAGTCAACCTAAGTGGCTCAAAGAAAACAAGGAAAACAATGATGTCGGAAAAAAAAACTCAAACAGAGAAACAAATCTAGACCAAGCAACGCAGCCATAACCACGGCCATTGGGGGTATTCACCAGTGAGCTAACCAGGCCAAAGGCCGCTTCGTTGGCGTTGGCCTTGTTGTAGATGGCCCACAACAACTTCCTCATCGAGAAGGCCATGCCCTTGGAGCAGCACATGTGCAGGACAGAGGAGCCATTCCCTGCCCTTGTCTGCAGCGTGGCCAAGCTGGTGTGGTAGAGCAGCTGTGCTAGGATGTACTTGAACGTCGTTTCTTCCATCACCGACTTGCTCGTATCCACAAAGACCATCACTGGACTCCACTGCATGGGTCTTCCTGTCGGACTTGTGAGCTGGTCTGCTAAGTTGCTGTTCAAGGACAGCAACCGGTCCACCACCTGCCAACTCCCAACACGCACTGCCTGGTGCAACAAGTTCAAGCCATTGGCGTCCCTCATCTGCAAGATCGTGTGCGCAGTGCACTCCTCCAAAAGAGGAAGAACATCGGTGGGCTCCTCGCTCAAAACCTTGGCGAACAGCTCGCCGACCAAGTTGGCACGTGTGGTCTCCTCCTCAGCCTTGGCCAACAAGGCCTGTGTCTGGAGCCGTTGCTGCTCCAACAAACCCATCATGCGATTCAAGGTCTCCTCACTGACGTTGGCAGCTTTCTCTTCCAAGGCCTTGGCATCCTTGTCAGCATGAGCCTCAACATTGGCCGGTGGCTCATCATCATCATCACCGCCAAAGTCTGGCACAAAACCTTGGCAATAAAACATGCCAAACACACTGGACAATGTAAGAAAAACAGCAAAAAAGTAAAAACTTCAGAACTAGGCCAGTGGCCAAACCCACAACTAGGCCAATGGCCAATCGAAACCTAACCATTGCAGCCAAGAAACCTGCAGGCTCTTGCTGTTGCTCGTCCTTCACAGTCAAAAGCTTCTCCACAACAGCGGCCTGGTCCTTGACCTCCACAGCGGCCTGGTCCTTAACCTCCTCTTCTTTGGTTGCAGGTTGGGCAACATCTTCTGAACCAGCTGCAGCGGAACCATGGCCAGTGGCCGAATCTTGGGACTCAACCACAACCTTGGCCGCTTTGGCCGCACTCTCTGCAGACTTCTCAGCCTCTGTCTTGAAGGCATTCAACAGCTTCACTTCCAACTGCTGCAAGTCACCGGTCAAAGTCTTCAGCTTGGCCAATCTTTCTTGCCTGGTTCCCAAATCGTCAGGTACCTTCTCAAAGTCTTTACCCACACTGTCACCTGCCCTTGCCCTCTTCAAAGACTCTTGGCTCTTGTCGGTGTCCATGGAGGAGTCGAGATCATGGCTGGACACGGTCGAGTGACCTGGATCTTCATGTTCAACAAACTCAAAAGAAGAAGTCATGTCACCTGGCTTCCTGCACCTCGCTTTCGATTTGACGTTGATTTGGGCATTGGTCACAAAACCAAGCTCCAAGGCCGTCTTCCTGAAGACGACTGGCGCCATCACTGCATTGCCAGCCAAACCAAAGTTCACCATGGCGATGCGATCTTCGTTCTTCTCCAGGAAATCCATCGGCTTTGTTGGGTGGATGCGATGGGACGACGGTGGCGCAGTGCTGTGCAAATCCACTATGTTCCTCAACGAGGCGACGTAACCTGCTGCTTTTTGAGCTCCCCACCCTGTCAAACGCATCACTATGACGGTGAGCTCTGTCGCACTGCGGTGAGCGCCATTGGCACAGCAAACCAGGACGCCCTGTCCTTCAAACAAGTACTGGCTCACCTCTTCAACCCGTTCCAAGAACTTCTCACAGGACACATCACCACAAGCTAGGCCTGTGCCATCAATGTAGGGCAGCACCTTCAAACTCAGCCAAGGGAGGCTTCCTGCTGGCTGGCATGAGAACGCTAACCTGGTTCCGCTTCAAGAAGGCGAGGTCTGTGGAAGCCATCTCCCCTCCAAGCCACAGCTTGCCAGTACAACCAGGCTTCAAGCCAGACATGTCTAGGATCAAGTGCATGGGGTGCCTGCAACAGGGTCAACACCACATGCAAACACAGATCGACACACACACACACACACACACACAACACCCAAGAAAAACTTCAGTTAAACATTTTTTATTGTTCATTAATTTGAGTCAGCCTGGAATTGTACGCATTGCGGGCCCACTTCACAGCGTCAACCCCGCCATAGCTGTCAGCAACCAAACAATTGCACAATTCCTTCAGTTTGGCTTCCAAAACCTGGTCATTGACCATGTCAGAACCAGGCCAGAGGCCACAAGTCTGCTGCCGCAAGTCATCTGGGAGGAAGGCATGGCTCAAACCATGGGAACGAACATTCAGCAAGGCGGACTCCATGCCCACAACTAGAGGTGCTACAAACACAAAAACAGTTTGGAGCCACAAGCTGCAAAAAAAACGGAGGTCTTGAAACCCTGCGCAAGAAAAAAAACTAAACCTAGGTTACCTAACCAACCAGTTCACACAAACTCAAACCCTCACAAACCCATCCATCCCAACCATCGTCCTGTCCAAGGGCCAGCAAAGAACTCCAGGAACTCTTTGCAAGCAGCTCTCCTCTCGCCCTTCTCATCTTCTCCTGCATTGACAAGGTCAAAGATTTCTTTGGCCGTAACCTGGCCTGTGGCCCATTCTTGCTGGAGGCCAGAAGGAACTTGGTCCAAGACCTGAAGTTTCTGGGCCAAAACTGTCCTGACACACTGAGTCAATTTCCTGACAACAAAGCCAGAGCGCAATGTCTTGGACACTGAATAGCTGCCTGGCAAAATGCTCAGCAACTTGGTCACCCTTTCCACAACATTGCCAGTGCGGTGCTGCAGGCAGAGGAGAGGCAACAGCAGCGTTCTGTCATCAAGCACACACAACAAATGGTTCAGAAGTTTGATATTTGCTGGGGCGGCATCACAGGTTACAAGGACTGCTCTCAGTTTCGCTTTCACAAGCGACAAACCAGGCCAGAGGCCACCATCACCTGCGCACAAAGCCGGCCACATTGTGCAGGCTTGCTTGTTGGGAATGGCCATTGGCAACCTGATGAAATCAAAGTCATGTGTCTGGCCATTGACTCTGAAAGCCATTTGGGCATGGGAGGCAAGCACCGACCAAGCCCCTTGGCCATACTCATGCAGATTCAACTCCAACTCGGTTTCGTCAAAAATCATGTTCGTCAATGCGAACTGCATCTCTCCTTGGTTGGTGTCATGCTTGGCTTGCTCCAAGAACCTGGCAAGCCCAGCCTGCTGCCCCTTGAAGACCAGCTGGGACAGAAACAGTCTGCAATCAATGGCATGTGATGCGCTACCGCCATCAACTTGCTCAGCTGTGTGCCGCACTGCCATATTTTCATTGGCAAAGGCTGCTCGCTGAATTGCTTCTGGGGTCCAGCTTTTCCATTTCCCCTTCCCATTCTCGCAAGCACACTGTCGCCAACTGATGAAGGCATCAAGAAATCATTGGTGCGGTTCCTACCAGTGCTGTTGGCAAAACGTGCCTGAGACTTGAATTTTTCCATCTTATCGCGCTCACGGCGCTGCTTTGGGCCAAGCAGCTTCAAGAGCGTGGCCCTGCTCATGGGTCGACGCCTGCCCCGCCGACCCGGCCCATGGCCTCTCCCAGGACCAGGCCCTTGGCCACTGTCATCAAAGTGGTGGGCAATATCAACCAAACGTTGAAGGTCCATGCCTCAATTTTCTGGCTCGGGTTCTTCTTCTTCCTTCTCAACTTCAGCTGTGTTCCGGCCCTCTGGTCTGGAGGAAGGGGTGCCAAGAAAATCACACTCACACTCCTGGCAAGTCAACCTGGCAACCCATGCCTCTTCTGGTGTCAGGTATGGGGTGAAGTATTCAAGCAAACAAGCCCAGCAACAGTAGTAGACCATGGCAAAAGTCTAGAACAAACGCTTTGCAAATGCAAGTAACAACCTATATATCTTTGAGCCATACGTTCACCACACAAAGACTTGGCCAGTGGCACAGCAAAAAACAACTTGTTTCACAGGAACCAACTTGGCCAGTGGCCCATGAAAAAAACCTTTGCACACATGCTAAAGTCACAGAAGTACCCTCCCGTCAAATAAAAACATTCTTGTGTCACTCTCAATATGCATCCCTTGATGTGTTTGCAATGACACCTACAATGTGTCAAGATATTTGTAGTAAATGAAAAACAACTTCGATGAATTTTAAAGAATATTTGGAAATATTGTTTAAATCCAAAAAATACCAAAAAAATAACAAAACAATATTTCAAGAATATTCTTTTAAAAAAAGAATATTTCAAACAATATTCTAAACAATATATGAATGTTTTGTTGGATTTTTTTTGCGTAACCGCCACAGAGGGTCTTGCGAACATTTAACATATTACTATTACTATTCTATATTATATACATATTATAGACATACAGAGATTGTGATAGATAATAGAAGGCTAGACTGCCCAAGAATCCATATTTTGCTTGTGCACTGCTTGCCTCACAGAGACTTGGTGACACACTCAAAAAATAGGACCCTCACCCTGTAGTGGAAGCTGATATGTCACAGGTTCACTTGTCCACACCCCCACAGCAACATATCAAACTCAAAACCCGCCGTGGTTCTTCATGAGGAGGCTCAGCAGACGCTGCAACTGACTGACTCGAAGAATCCAAATTACCAATAGAGTCCTGGAACTTCAAATCAATGTTGATGCCCTCCTCTTTGCACATTTGCTGCTCGCGCTTAAAGGCCGCCTCAATGAAGAACCTCGCATCCAAAGGTCAGTCAAATTATTACACGGGACATGGTACCATGATTCTCCCTTGGGTAATGCCAGTAGCGCAACTTTGGCATTTGCTGCTGGCGACCGTCTTGAGAGTGTTCCATTTCCCGAGGCTCTGGAAAGGGACTTGCTTGCTACAGCAGACAGTCCCTGTGGCAAGCAACGGGAAAACAGGAAGGAATCTAGACTTGGCAAGCAAACAAATTTCATCAGATTTCAAGATAGTTCTAGTTCTCATGAGCTGCTCATCCCTATTCATCGTGTTTGATAGAGCCAATGAGACTGAAACAGCACAGACTCTCGGAGACACGGCTGCTTCATATGATCCGTGATAAGTAAGAGTGGACAATGAAGCATGTCAACTCTCCTGATCATACGGATCTCTCCTTGTCTAAACTCCGGCAACCTCAAATCAAGACCAGGCTATCTCAAACACTTTTCACCGGCTGCAACAGATCTATGGTAAAGAGGCCACGATTCCAATTGGACATGGTACCATGATTCTCCCTTGGGTAATGCCAGTAGCGCAACTTTGGCATTTGCTGCTGGCGACCGTCTTGAGAGTGTTCCATTTCCCGAGGCTCTGGAAAGGGACTCGCTTGCTACAGCAGACAGTCCCTGTGGCAAGCAACGGGAAAACAGGAAGGAATCTAGACTTGGCAAGCAAACAAAATATCTGTCTTGTCTCAGCCTCAGAAATAAAGATTCTACATTGTATGTTCTCCCTGAAACATTAGTTCATTTCCGAGGCACCCGATGATATTCTTCTTTTGTATTGTGTCTGCATGCCGAGTGGCTGGTGCAGTCGCTCGTTGCAGTAGTTAATGAAGAGTTGCTCAAGGGAGTTGAGCTTGAAGGCCTCACGTAAACGAGTGCATACTTTCGGACTGCATATGATACAGCGCAGAGGTGAAAACGACCGGCTAACAATGCTTCCGGATTGGCTCACAGTACTTTATGACCTTGATTAGTCACCAATGTCTACAGCTGTCGACAGTATCTTTCGTCTGGAGACTGCTCCGAGTCGAGCCACATACATGTTTAGCACTATGCTGAACAACCATTGAAGCGGTTGCGTAAAAGCTTCAAACAGGCTACGTGAAACTCAAGAACGCCAAACATCAATCAAGTACTCTGGCTCAAATGTCGTGAACCAGACTGCCCTGGCCAATCCACCTCTCCCTTTCTCATCAACGCATGTTTAAAGTTGTACAGTATTTACATGTTCATATCTACAACATAATATAAGACTTGTCTTGGTTCGTAAAAATTTTCAGATGTTCCGTGATGCTCTGCGATTCTTCGTGTTTGTAGAGCCGTGAATGGCTGTGATCTGAATCTCGTTGTTCACCACTTCAAGCCCACTGGCCCACTGGGCCATCCAAGCAAAACCTGCTTTTGGTTGCTTTCGTTTTTTATAAAAGAAGCACAGCTTGCCTCGAATCCGAAGATATCCAACACGCCAGCAAACCTGAAGAGATAGGTTGTCTTCAACAATCTCTGCGAATGCCATTGTTGTGCTGTGGGATAGGCCCTGATAACTCATTCCAAATGGGTGTCTTGCATTGACAGACTGACAATATCCGAAGTTTCTTTGCTTCTGATCCAGTTTCAGTAGTCGAATAGTGGCATGAGAGCACATCAAAGCAAATGGTCCCGTGGCCCTAGCTTCACGAAGAATGAAATTGTGTCATGTGTTCATTCATTTTTTTTGCATGTCAGTTGCAGCTGTCCTGGGTAAAACCAAGGCCCCAGCGGCAAGTTTGGGGCTGTTGCTTGGCCTGGTGTGGCGCATCCGCTGATTCTTAGAATTCAAACCTCTAGGGTCCTCTGAGAAGGTGATATGAAATGCATCGCGAGTTCGGCACTTCCAAAAGTCAAAATTAAGAAAGATCGCTCATTGCCCCTCCCATCCTCTGTTTGGACCCCAGTCCAACACTACCTCCTCTGCTCATAGTGTTGATGAGACCCACGGCCCACATGAAGAGAGCCTGAGGCAAGGTCTTTTGAGTCTCTTTCTGAAGAGCTTTGTAGAGCTTGTGTCCTGCCCCCTGCTGAAAGTTCTTTTTGTAATCGCCCAAAGTTCCAAAGTAGACAACTCTGCTAGGGACTTTCAGCGCATGTTTGAATTTGTGGAGAAAATCTTTAAGACCTGCAGGGTTGGCGTGCGGATTTAATAGGCCACAAGTCAAAGCAAATTCTGTATTGTCTACATGTAATGCGTCTGATATAGCTACAGCAACTTAACACGCAAGTACGGGATGTTTTAACTGCACTCCTTGCTCACTTCGACTTATTGGTGCCCAACAGCAGTCCGCACCTCGTAAAGGGACCGGGCAATCGACTCAGTCAGCTCTTTTGCCTGGTTCGGCCTAAACAGTCGGGCGGACCAATCGGCTCCCCCCTGTGTTCTATTTCATCACTGATGCCTCTTCTTGCATTTTTAAGGGTCTGTGGCACCATTCGTAAATCAAAAGGACAGAGCATCTGAGCCTTCCTATCATTTCTTCCACCACTGTATCTGAAAAATACTGAAAAGTGGTTGAGAGTGTGAGGCCCATGCGAGAGGGGTGAGCTGACAACTGATCCACGAGGCCTGGAGCCATCCACAAGGTTCATTCTCAAAGGACAGCTGGCATAGGCCACCAATCATCGTCAAAAAGCGTAGAATAGATTCCAGTTTGTTTGCTGACACTGTGAGCTCAAGATTATGGTCATTCTTGAAATATTTAGCTGCCAGTCGCCAATGTCAGCACCACCGTCCTCCCAACATTCTACTGACAAGGCCCCGGGCATCACACGCTTCTTTGTACTCAACGCAACCTCTCTAAGACTCTGCAAGATCAAGCATGCCAGTCAGCACCCAAAATGTAGAAAAGAGGCGACACAGGGCGGGCAGCACATGCCAACATGTGGAATATCTTGATTGACTCTGATTGACTGGCTAACTCCCATGCTCCACCTCCAATAATTGAGGCTGCACCCCCAAAAGGGTTGCCAAATCTTCGAAGATGTCAGGTGTGGCACAAACCTTTCAAAGCAAGCAAAGCAAAGCAAGCTTGACCAATCGCTCAAAATTCTGAGATACTTCAGAGCATTCCATCCAAAGAGCTTCATGTTATGCGTGATGGTATAGCTATGAGTTGCGTATCATCGAATGTCTTACAGTTCAATCCATTGCACCTATGCATGCACCATGACAAACGTCTTTGCAGCCACATCACTGCGGCGTCTCCTGGAGGTTCGCTCATCCACTGGACCTGCGGACTCCGGCTTCCGCAATTCTAACTCTGCCGTTCTGAGTGCTTAAGGGGTTTTGATTTGCTGACCTCTTCCAACTCTCCTGCATTTCAAAAAATGAATCTTCAGAGCTTTCCCAGTCTCTGAATCTGTCCCTCTCCGAATTCACACGTTTTTCAGTCCTTTCAAAGATTTTGGCCGGATTTGAACAGAGCAGGAACAATGAAGAAATGATGAAGACGTGATACCAGATGGCATCGGAATGCAGAGCTGCATTTTCAGGCGAGAGCGCACATATCCTGCATTAGCCGAAAAAGAGTCCTGTACATTTCACATTAATCGATGCTTCGAAGGCCCATCTGCTTCATACATCTTCATTTGGTTCATGTTGGAATTCATATCAAACCAACAGTGACAAAATGTGCAGCCTCGTGGCCTAAAAATAAAAACTTAAAGTCAATGCTTCTTGATTGTTTGTATCAAATCAACCTGGCATGGGCCATTTCTACGTTAAATATGATACAATGATACTGCTCTGGGCTACCAGCAGAGCTCTTGTCAGCTCCTCACTTAACACCAGTTACCTGTTCAATGTCTTCCAGCTTTGGTGAACTAGTTTTCAGCTGCTGGATTCATCCTCATCCTCTGAATGAAAGTTCTCCGGATTGGTTGCAAGGTTGATGTGGCTGAAGCCAGTGGCTTCAACCTGGTCATGGTGGGACTTCCCAACGCTGTTTCGCAGAAGGGACGTGCAATGGTCATTGTAGAACCTAGCACACGAAGCAGGTTGCTGTTCAGTTCTCATCTGTGACATGGATTGGGAGTGTATAAATACATGGCAATCATCAGGATATTGAATTTTGCAACGATCAGAACCTACAGAAGCCAAGTGAAGAAGTTTGGTTACGTCAATCTTCCAGAACTCAACATTAAGTCAGAACTACAGGCAGCCAGCGGACCCTTTTCAGGTTGGATTCACCTGGTTTGTCATCCTGCACAATCGGAATGCATCTTAGATACTTCGTCTGTTCAGCTTGGACCCTCCAGTGCTTCTCTGTATTTATAAATGAGACAAGATGCTTGATACTTTCCACATCTGTGCCAGTTTCTGGGATCAAAAATTGCACTGTGGATTGGAGCACAAGGACCACATGCTCTGCCAACAAGAACAAGGCTATCTGCTGCCACAGATCCAGCGAGATTCCTCCAAGAGGGCCAATGTATATTAAGTAGAACTCGCAAATTTTCTCGAGAGATCATGGAGAGACCACAGGAATATTTGGGGTCCCACAAAACAACAGAAACACAGAAATTGAAATCAGGTTGTTCATGACCAGCTCCCACCTTAGCAAAGTACAGTGCACATGAATACACGCACATTATCTCTATGTTCTCGGGCATAGCCTTTTCTCGAACCTCCCGCCATTACGTTTGCCGAGCAAATGCGACTTCAACCATTGTGCCGGGACAAAGCTGAACGCCCTTCAGCGTATACGAGTCAATTTATGTGACATCATGCAACTACTCTCGACTCAACTCGACACCCAGCTGCGTCCAGTCCTGGACTGTAGAAGAAGCAAATGAGGCCGACGTTAGTGGCAACGCCAGTCACCTACAGCATGGTGCAGTAGGCCAAGCAGGGGGGCATTGCTTAGATTTGATTTACTCACTCTGTTTCTGGATTGCAACATTCTAGTCTGCCAACAGGATTGATGAGGCAGTCATCTCTGCGATGAGGCCTATGCCCATCAGCCGAGCTAGTGAAAACAATACTCCAGTATAATTCAGCTCCGCCATCCATCAAGAGACGGCCCAACCGCATCAAGGCACGTTGATGGCTTGAAAGACTGAGCTCCAAATGCCTAGACCAGCAGCCACCCTGGAGGCCAGTCACACTTTGTTCCAAGGAGCATCTGTTGAACAAAGCTTTGCCGCAAAAGGCTTTCCGGCTTCCCTGTATCTGAATGGACTTCCTTGAACTGTAGATGTGGCTTTAAAAACAGACTTGATCAAAGGAGTGCCATGTTACACTACTATGCTTGAGTTCTCGCGTTTGTATTTGATATAAATATTGGTGCACAAAGTCATGACAAATATGTCAACCTATGTCAAAATCTTCAATAGCATCAAAATGGGTCCACTACGCAGCAACGGGCCTTGGTTGAGGTCTTCTCGTTACATAGAGCATTCGATAGATGCGCAAGCGATATGAAACAAAGAACTGGATGCACCTTTGCTTTTGAGACAGCATGCAGACAAATGGAGGCTCTGAGGCTCGACTTGCCAATCAAAACGCAGAGCAGAAGACTGAGATGCTGACCCAAAAACCGCAACAACCTCAACAGGCAAAGGTGAAAGAATTCCAATGGATTTCAAAGGTCAATGGACTTCAGCCAGGTTTATCATGGTTTCTCCTCCGCGTGTCCCTCAAAAGAAAAGGGCCCGAACTTTGTTTCATCTGAAACAATCGAACAAGATTGAAAAAGCATGATGATAAGCAGATCCGTCCCTGCCGAGCCAAGGGACAGGAGCCAGGCTGCCCCAACAAACAATCACGGAATATGAAATTGCAATCTCCAAATAGTCCTCAGCTTTGCAGGCTCATGGATGTTCATGATTCCGGGCACCTTCAAAGAAAATCACACGCTCAGCCCCAGCATAGCAAAGGACCAAATCATCCAAATAGAAATATATTGTAAAAATATAAAAAGTTACTATAAGAGCTGTATTATAAAGTATCTTGTATCAAACGTAAGTTGTGAGCATGCGGCATGCGATCGGCAAAACCCCAATGTCCTTCATACAAACACATGATTCATTCCGTGTGGTTCCCCTAGTCCTTTTCTCTGACACCCCTCTGATCGCATCGGCGAATCAGCGAACGGTCCGACCCGTGCGAATCGTTGAGTACATCATAGTACATCCACCGACCCTGGGTTGGCCAGTAGGCTTTCATTTCTAGTCGGGATCTAGTCGGGATTTGTGGCTGACCACCGTCAACTCCCGAGTTTTGCGCACAGCCAGCACAAATCGCCCGCATTGCAAAAGAAGGCGACACCCCGAATGGAAAGTACAAACCCTAAACCCACAGGAAACCATGGACATGAAGACCCTAAACCCAAAACTCCAAAAGGCCCAAAGCCTGCAAGTCCTAAAACCCCAAAGACCCACAAAACCCTACTCTAAAACTCAAAAGGCCCTATATAGACCTAAGGCCTTAAACCCTAAGCGAAACCAAAGAGGACCTTAAACCCTAATAAATAAAACCCGTTCTGAAATGGTTTGGGAGGCAACGCGCTTGCATTCACATTGATAATTTGATGGAATCATCACAGAGCTTCCCTTGCAACCTTGGTTGACACAACACCAGCAATGCGTTTTTCGCCAGGGGGCATTGATCTTGTCTCCACCCCAAGAATCGAAGATGTAAGGAAACTTTTTGGCTTCCCACTGCAAGAAGGTGTAGGTACCGCTAGAACCTTCTTCAGAGTCTGTTGATTGCACCTTCCGATACTCCTGGGATAAACACAGGGAAAGCCCGCAAACGTTTGAAATTGAGTCCTCTAAGGCAAGTGAGCCTGCACTTCCCCTGAAAGCCATATTGGATTGCCAACATGTCGTCACTCCTTCAAGATTTCCACGTAAGAGAGGACAATGGGCAGAATCAAAAAAGCAAGTTCCACTGCAATCAAAATGAAGAAGTAGGTCTGGAGGTTTGACCGGAGGTCGTCACCACCTCAGATTAAAGCCAACATACATGCATTCACGCATACAAGCAAAAGCAACGAAGCAAACAGCATGAGCAAGCAAACAAACAAACAAACAAACAAACAAACAAACAAACAAAAGAAAACAAACCAAGCCAAACCAAACAAAACAAACAAACAAAACAAGACAAAACAAAACAATACAAACCAAACCAAACCAACCCAAACCAAACCAAACAAACAAACAAAACAAAACAAAACAAAACAAAAAAACAAACAAAACAAAACAAAACAAAACAAAACAAAACAAACAAACAAACAAACCAAACCAAACCAACAANCAAACAAGCAAACAAGCAAACAAGCAAACAAGCAAACAAGCAAACAAGCAAACAAGCAAACAAGCAAACAAGCAAACAAGCAAACAAGCAAACAAGCAAACAAACAAACAAACAAACAAACAAACAAACACACTGCAAACAAACACACTGCAAAACAAACAAGCAAAAAAATAAAGTAGGACATTAAGTCAGGATGTCACTAAGCAAGCAAGCAAGAAACTAACCAAGCAAGCAAGCAAACAACTACAGAAACAAGGAAACAAGCAAACATTGTAAGTCACTCGTTGAGTAGTCTTCGGGGATGCAAGGAAGGAAGCAAGCAAGGAAGAAAGCAAACAAACGCGCAAACAACAAAACAAGCAAACGAAGCAAGTCAGTAGGCAAGTATGTCACCAAGTACGCAAGCAATCAAGCACACAAAAAACAAATAAGCAAACGCACAATCATAGTGTACAGTCAGCAAGTGAGTATGACACCAAGTACGCTAAACTGACAAAGTAAGCATCAAAATCAAACCAGACCAAACAAGCAGGCCTCTTCTAACTGCGGGTTCGCGTCCTTTGCAAACAAATTACATCTCAAATGTTCTCAATTTATCCTATCCTGGTTTGTCAGTTGAACAAAGCCCGGCAAAAGTGGGAAACCTGTCCAAACGTCCGCGAATGTGAATCGAACCCTCAGACCAAGTGGCACGTCGTTCCAAGGAGTGTATTCATGTTGTGCCAGTCAGAGGGTAAGCAGCCTGGAAGGCAAATCTTGTCGCCCTTCTTGAAAGACAAATCCTGAAGAGCCTGTTTCGGGAGTGCAAAGGAACACCAAATGAAATAAAATGGAATGAAATGAATTCAAAATCAAGAAAACGCAAGGAGGTGCAGGGAACATAAGTTGAGAATTTGGCCCGACTTGCTGCCATGTACCCCTGCCGCTCTTACGCTTTGCCTTCATGGACTCTGGTGAAAGAAGGTTCGCATCAAATCCATCAAAAGCTGCTGCCGCCGCTGCTTCCAATGTGTCGGAGCACTGCTTTTGAAGGTAGTTTGTGAGAAAAGCATGGGAGAAAAACGGCCAGTTCGCCACCTGAAAAAACAGGACAACGCACTCAGAATGCCTTCACTTTCAGGAATACCCTTCACCAAAACCTGCGAAACTAAAACCGAGTCGCAAAAAGCTTCACTCCAGCCAAAAGCGCTGAAAGTTTCTCCTTGGCTCTGGGAGCACCCCCCAAGTGCTATGCTCGTGCGACATAGCTACATGATACCATAACTTCCTCCATTTCTTCCCACCCCCAAAGAATCGCACAGGGTTCAGTCCCCCGACTTTGATTTATCCAATAATTTTTCATCATCTTTATTTCTGTGCAAAAAATATGCAATTTTTTGACACTAGTAGTACTAGTAGTACTAGTAGCACTAGTAGCAGTAGCAGTAGCAGTAGTAGTACCAGTAGTACCGCACAAGGCGGTGGCGGAAGTTTCAAGAGGAGGAAAACTATAGGAGAGATTGATTGTTGTGAGTTACGGATGTCAGAGCAAACACTGACCAACTAAACACTGACCAACTGACTAACTGACTAATTGACTAGCTGACTAATCGCCTGATTGATTAATTGACGAACTGACTGACTGACTGGCTGGCGAACTAGCTAGCTGACTAACTGACTAATTGATTGATTGATTAACTGACTAACTGACTGACTGACTGGCTGACAAACTAGCTAACTAACTAACTAACTAACTAACTCACTAACTAACTAACTAACTAACTAACTAACTCACTAACTAACTAACTAGCTAACTGACTAAGTGACTAATTGATTACTGACTCATGTAATTCTTTGTGTCAGTAACTGACTAACTGACTAATCGACTAGCTGACTGATTGATTGACTGACTAACTTGCTACCTGACTAATTTTTCGTGAACAAGTGCGCCAAAACGCAGGTATTTTGTACATCTTGACTTGTAAATGTGTTTCTCGCCACAACCGCGTGCAATTTTTGGACATCAAAACTTCAAAAAACTGTCCGCTGCTGACGTGTTTTCCACATTTTCACGTACAAATGTGCTTCTCGCCACAGCGGCATGCAAATTTTCCACATCGGACCTTCAAAAAATGTTCCCGGACCTCCAGTTTTTTAACATTTTGAATTGAAAATGCATTTCTCACCACAGCAGCATGCCATTTTTCCACATCGGACCTTCAAAAAGCGCTCCCGCACCCTCAGTTTTTTCAACATTTTGACTTGAAAACGCGCTTCTCGTGCAATTTTTCGACATCGGATGTTCAAAAAGTGGTCCGACACCGTCTGTTTTTTAACATTTTGACTTGTAAATGTGCTTCTCGCCACAGCGGCGTGCAATTTTTCCGCATCTCAAGTACAAAGAGTGCTCCGAACCTGCCATTTTTTGTACATGTTCACTTCAAAATGTGCTTCGCACCACAGCGATCAAGTACAAAAAGTGCTTCGGAGCTGACGTGCTTTGTACATTTTGACTTGAAAATGTGCTTCGCACCACAGCGGCGTGCAATTTTTCATTTCTCTGCTGAACAGCTACCTCCGCACCGGCCGCTTTAGCGAGCCTACTTTTCGAACATCAGGAACCACGAAAACACAGCATTTCGCGACTTCTCTAACATTTGGCGCGAATGTATCTTCTTTCTTCTACTTTTCGGGCTATTGCATCTTCTGTCTTCTGACATTACTTCATCTCCTCTGCTTTTCATCTGCTTTTCAACTCTCCATATTGTCGGAAGTTTACTATTTAAACTTCCTTCGACTAGTAGTAGTAGTAGTAGTAGTAGTAGTACTAGTACTAGTACTAGTAGTAGTACTAGTACTAGTAGTAGTACTAGTAGTAGTGGTAGTAGAAGTAGTAGCAGTAGTAGAAGTAGTAGTAGTAGTTGTAGTAGTTGTAGTAGTAGAGTAATAGTAGTAGTAGTAGTCGTCGTCGTCGTCGTCGTCGTCGTCGTCAACGTCGTCGTCGTAGCAGTAGCAGTAGCAGTAGCAGTAGCAGTAGCAGTAGCAGTAATAGTAGCAGTAGCAGTAGCAGTAGCAGTAGCAGTAGCAGTAATAGTAGCAGTAGCAGTAGCAGTAGCAGTAGCAGTAGCAGTAGCAGTAGCAGTAGCAGTAGCAGTAGCAGTAGTAGTAGTAGTAGTAGTAGTAGTAATAGTAGTAGTAGTAGTAGCAGTAGTAGTGGTCTTTAGTGATAGTAGTCGTGGTAGTAGTACTGTTTTTAGTGTTCGAAATAGCAGTAGTAAAACTAGTAGTAGCACTAGTACTAGTAGTACTAGTATTAGTNGGTACGGTATTAGTATTAGAAGTAGTAGTAGTAGTAGGAGGAGGAGGAGGAGTAGGAGTAGTAGTGGTAGTAGTGGTACGAGTAGTACTGGTATTAGGTATTAGTATTAGAAGTAGTAGTAGTAGTAAGAGGAGTAGGAGTAGTAGTGGTAGTCGTGGTACGAGTACTACTGGTATTAGGTATTAGTATTAGAAGTAGTAGTAGTAGGAGGAGTAGGAGTAGTACTAGTACTAGCACTAGGAGTCGTAGTAGGCAATGGTAGGCCGGCTGCAAACTTCATTAAAACTCTACAACACCAAGGATCGTTGTAAGCCCGCTCAGTTCTCAAGTTCTCCAGTGAAACCAGGCACGGTGCCAATTTGGCCCACGCAAGATTGCCACCCTTGATGACCTTTCAGCTGCTCTGTCGTACAACAAAGTAAATAAGAAGTGATATCAGACAGCACTTGTTGTTCATCAAAATGCTTGGTTCTCAGAATATTCTCGCATGTAAAGTAGCGGCGTCCGCTTTGTCTACGCACAAAAAAATTGTGGGGTGACTTCAACGTTATCAAAATCAAAACTTACAGGCCAGTCTGAACATGTTCCAAGCTGTGCAGACTCGTGCATCTGCTGCTGCTCACACTCTGTTTTCTCAAGAGGTTTGGACGCCAAATCAGTCTGAGCAGTCAACCAGGAGGTGCCACTTTGGTACCCCGGTATGACTATCAAACACTATACGTCTCTTGATATTAAAAGCAAAAGGGTTGTGGCCGGGGGGCCAAGATTTCAACCAGAAATCTTTTGATCTGAAATATGCACATCAGCTTGCATGTCACATGTTCTCATGCACATGTTGTGCACACATAACATGTTCCAAGCTGTGCAGACTCGTGCATCTGCTGCTGCTCACACTCTGTTTTCTCAAGAGGTTTGGATGCCAAATCAGTCTGAGCAGTCAACCAGGAGGTGCCACTTTGGTACCCATCTCGGGCACCTCTCTCCCACCAAAGCACGAGGTCAGGCATAGCGGAACATGAGCAGCCCATTGCAGTGCATCATCCACTGCAGTGCTGCAGGCATATTGCAGGTCACCTGCACATCGAATAAGAATGCCATAGAGTTCGTCAAACTTCACATCCAAAATATTCCATCCATGAGCGATGGCGTCTGTCAAATCATGTCGACTGACAGAGTCACTGACATTGTGACTGGATTGAACCCAACTGAAATGCGGGTGCAAACCACATCGAGCAATCACACACCAAAGGAAAGCCACCATGTGGTTGACACTGGAATCTCTGCCATAGCCCTTGTTGAGAGCTGCCAAACTTGCCGTGTTGTCTACAAAAGCGATGACAAAAGGAGTCATCTTCTGAGAAAACAAGCATATCGCCAGTGTTGGAGCTAGCAACTCCAAGAAGTATATGAATGCCCTCCTAGAGCAAAATCTGGTGATGAGATCTGGTGGCGCCACTCCATGTGCTACAAAAATGTCTCGGCCATCTTTGAAAACAAAGCCCCAACCATTTGTCAGCGAGCTTGTGTGAGAAGGGTTCCATCTTGTTGGAATCTCTGGGTCTGTTGGTTTGAAAACGCGGTCACCCATCGCGAAGAAAGCATCTGTGTAAAGGATTGCTGGTTGCACCTCTAAATGCATAGGAATTGTTCTGGGTCTGAGATCTTTGAGGACATGAAGTAGTGTCAGGAGTGCATCCCGTAGCGGGTGATTGAGCTTGACATGTTCAGCGTCATGTCCAAGTCCATGTGCTCTGGCATACAACGGATAGGTCAAGGCTCTGCCAACATTACCAAAGGTTGTAGTTTGTAGAAAAACCAGCTTCCCAGCCAACTTCTGTGCCTCCATAGGCTGGAGGGCATTGTTCAACAAGATGGAATGGGTCTGAGCTTGGAGGCGTTCCAATCGGTCAGGGCAGACTTGGAGAGTGAGCTGGTCTTTGGTGATAACAAAGTTCACTCCCAAGAGTTTTTGTTTCAGCTGCGGGGCTGACGCCTTCTTCTCCTTCATCTGCATGCCAATGGTGCCAAAAAGCGACTGAAATGAAGCAAAACCACTCATGGCCAAGTTGGAGGGTTCTGCGGCTCCAAAGTCGTCCACAAAATGGTGCACCGGCACCAGGAGCAGCTTCCTGGCTACAAATTGTATCATGTCAGCACATCTGTTAAATGCCCAGACTGACGCCGAGGCGCCAAAACATAGCGCCGAATGGCACCATAGCGTGGGGCCCGCAGGCGTGAAAAGTACACTATATCCCACTGATCTATCTTTGATAGGAAATTGCCTATATGCTGAATCTAAGTCGTGTGTCCAAAGTTCAGCCACCACCCCGTCATCGCCAAAGTGTCGGCAAAGATGAACATAGGAGTCCACTGAGTGATGTGTCGGCACGTCGTCTGCCTGCAATGTGCTGTTATGGAAGCTACGACGAAAATCTTCACATCGTCGTACTTTGTCCGACTGCACCACACTGAAACAGACTGCTGCTAAGACCTCAGAAGTGGGTAATGGCTGTGTGGGGTGGCCATCCACACCGACTGTGTCAACCGACCAGCCTGGTGGAGTCACATGAGGGCCAGTCAATCGACCAGCTTGTTTCTCTTTCAGCAACTCATCTAACAATGTTTGCCAGTGAGGGTCAAGAGGCTTGCGAGCCAACTTCTGCCGAATGTACTGACTGTTGAGCTGCTTGAAGGCGTCAAAGGTGATAGGATGAGAATATCGCTCATCCTGTCTGGCCACCCAACCAGGTCCATGGTTTTGTGCTCCAGTCAGTGGGAAACCTTCACACAAGTCAACTTTGAGATGTTGTAGTTCCGGGAAGTTGCATGCCTTGAGTAGTTGCACCAATAACGGTATCTGGGTGATGTAGCCATTGGTCTGAGAATAGACGTGTTGGATATGTTGGGGAAGTTGACCAAACCACCGTTGGGTCTCTTCACGATGATCATCAACCATCAATCGAATTTCAGCAACCACCTCCTCACGCAATCGGGGAATATCCCCCCCCAAAAGATGCCACTTGTTGAAAACCTGTTGCATTCCACTTTCAATTCGGGGTGCCTTCAACAAAGGGTGAGATAGCGTTGTTGCCACCCTCCAATGTTCCCACATGTCCGGCACTGGTTGCATAGCTAGGTCAGAGTATGTCGTTTCCACTGGACCCATTCCGTGAGGTTTCGGACTGAGCCAAAGAAAGCATCAATTGTAGTGCACTCTGCTGAGGTGCCGGTGGGATTGACCTGCATGATGTGGTTCCTTCAGGGTGTCCGAAAAGGAGGATGAATGTCAAGAGAAACTTCGCCACGGTGCAATGCCATGCATTCCCCAGCATCCTGTGTCTGGATCTGTCGGGAATATCACACACTCCAGTGTAACCAATGGGGAGACCCTGCAATTGCTCCTTGATGGTCACCGAAGGAAGGCAAAGATTGCCTGATGCGTCCAACAACATGTGCTCTTCATCATAGTGCCAAGGTGCAAACTGGCGTGAGTCTTCCAGCCATCTTGTTCGGGTATCTGGCCTCATTCTGGATTTCATCTTTTTGGGAGGTGGTCTGCCTTCACTGGTGGGAGCTGGAGTAGTCATACATGGAAGCCGACATTCGTGTTTCTCTACTCGGACAGGCAGCCTACAGCCTTCCAACTCCAAGTCAGAAGACTCCAGCCAAGGAAAATCCATGTATAGCCGAGGCATCTTCTGCAACGACCCCCATCTCAATGCCTGGTCAGTGAAAGGGTTCTTTCTGACCTGTTTCCAATTGACTCTAAGCCACCACATCCGAGGGCGATTCACCAGCCCCAGGTCAGCGGCGTCGACGATGATGGGTTGTGCTCGAAGACCGTCTGAAACGAACTGCACCTCATTTGATTTCTGCATCACCACGTTTTCACATAGAAGATCGAAATGCCATTGCGAAAGCTCATGCTCCAAGGATGAAAGAAACTCCGCAAACTTGGGAAATTTGGAGCCCTCATCGCCGGCCAAACCTGGACCATCTTCTTTGATCACAGAAAAGTCCGGGCAAGGAGGAGCAGAGAGAACCAGGATGCGGCAGCATTGATGCTCATCATGGCGTCTGGTGATCGCTGCCACTTCTTTTGGATCATCTGCCATAAAGTCACCGCGCTGTTGCATAAAAGGAAAATGATGGTGTGCCACCTTGTTGCACTCAACGTCAATCTCCCATGATATCACCAACAATGGTGATCCAATGAGCTCCTGCAGCGCCTTCAAACCAGTGCCCATGCCATCGAAAAACGACAAAACAATGATGCGATGACCCTGAACCCTGATGTCTGGGGTTTGAATCTTGCCAGCCGAATGGAGACATGGGTCGGGTACCGCAGGATGGTGTTCGGAACCTGCGGCCCCGTGCTGTCCCTATTTGTGTGGACTTTTGTCCCATGGTCCGTTGTCATAGGGCTGGGAATTCTTGTAGTATGGCGCTGAACTCCGGTACCAGGACTGCTGCCAAGAGGATCCATAGTCTTGGTTGTGTCGGTCACCTCTGCCATAGGGGGAAGGGCGATAAGGAGACTTACCCTTGTCCCCTTTTGCACCTTTGTTGCGACCAGGCCCATATTTGCCTTTGCCTGTGGGATCATCAGTAGGGGGAAGCTTGATCTTCGTCGGTGCAGGTTCCTTGGACATGTGCTCTGTGAACTTGTCAAGATCGGCCATGACGGATGATGCTGCTTCTGCAAACGTGCGGCCATTCCGCATCGCCATCACCAAGGACCAAGACGCTGAAGTCCAGTATGTCAGAAACTGCTCTGTTTTGGCTGGTCGAGATCTGACACGTTGCACCATCCAAGCAGCATAGTCAGCCACGTCACGTTCTTCTCCCCACTGCACCAAAGTCATGGCCCATTTCACTGCATTGATGCCGTCAATGATGGCTAACATGGATTTTGGTGACCACTCCGGGTCTTCTGCTTGAACTAATTGACGATCTTCGTCCAAGCTCAACGAGGTGGACTTTTTCGCTGCTTTTGCTAGCGGATTTACTTCACCAGCCGCGGTGAAGCTTCTTCGTTGTACTATCTCACCAAGTCCTATCGGAGTATACACCTTGCTGGTGTTGTGTTCAAAGTACATGCGCGCAAGAACACACTCTGCGCCCAGCAGCTCCTCAACAGGAAAGCAGCGGTCTCGGCCATGAAGCTGCACAGTATTATATGCTCTGACCAGGGTCTGCCATACTCCGGCAGGCAAAGTGCGAGGCACCTTCTCTGTGGATGTGCTCGTCGGTGATGTAGTGGAAGAAGCTACAGGCAAAGGAGCCGGCTTGGAGGCAACCAGTGATGCCTGCCATGATTGCTTTGCTAACATCCACATATGTGTCAAAATTGCCTTTGCGATGGGATGTTCGTCAGGCGGTAGACGAATGATGTCGCCTTCTGGTAGCTTCCATCCATGCAGCAATGGCTCGATGAGTGTCTTGGAAAGTTCATCATCTGAAGCAGCTATCAGCGCCAAAGTTGCCACTGCCCGAATGCCACGAGCTTCCAGATAGCGCCTGAGATCTTTGCCAGCCGCCGCTTCATCGGCCAAGTCTTCTATGGAACTATGGACCCTCATGGTCGCAAACTAGAGCCCCAATCTGGAGATTCAAACATGAAACAACTTCGCAAGTGCGGCTGAAATGACTCCCCCCGAAAGAAAGTGTGAAAGGTAAAATGACCTCGTGAAAATGCATCGAGGAGGACAACTCAACGAAAACAACAAGACAATGAAAAACCAAAGAAATCAAATCCAATGTTCCATGATCATGTGAATGAGACGGATCGACTGCCACTGTTTGTCCCTCAATCGGACGAGTGAGATCCTGTAGATGCTGACGAGGATGATTCCCCCCCGCTCGCATCATCACTAGAAACCGCCTCCACATCATGGAAGCACTTTGCACAATGGCGAAATGGGGCAACAACGTGTTGCACTCGAAAGAAACTACTGACGCCATATGCCCATCCACACTGAGTTTTCCACAGGTGTGGGTTGTTGGATTGTTCATCAACAATCCCTTTGTGTACCACGTGTCGCCGTGGTCTAACAAGCAACACCTGGTCCGGTGGCTTGATCACCGCTTTCAAGGTTGCCACTGAAAGCTTCAAATCCTCCAGCTGCTGCTGAAGCTGTTGAATCTTGGTATCATTGGGATCCTTCGGTTGAGTCACTCTTGCAGGTGTTGCTGGTGCCACCACTCCGGGAGTTACCAAGCCACTTGCGGGGTTGACAACCGCTTGAGGAACCGTCTGCCTTTGATGTGGTGGGGCTCCACTCAAAACCTGGGATGGAACCTGGGGAACGATTGAAAGAGCCGCTTGCTGTGTGTATCGTTCCACAGCTGAGGACGACCAACGCCCCAGCAATTGAATCAATGAGACTTCCACGCCAGCTGCTGCAAGAAACTGGGCTCCTGCGACCCTAAGACTGTGCCACCAAACAATTCGTGGACATGACCGCTGGCATCAGTCATGGTAGTGTTGATGCCTGCTGTCGTCAAAGCTGCCCTCAAATGAAGGTTAGTTTTATATTTCGATATCACCGTCCCGTCCTCTCCTGGGAAGAGCGGGAAGAAAGTGCCAGGCTTCTTGGCGGGATGTTGGCTCAAACGCACCAGATGCCGCTCTGCTGCATGCCATGGGCATAAAGGACTCATCTGCACCGGACATGCACACTTCAACGTCCGTGTAGTCAATGATGATTGGGTGCAAGTCTTGTGTAAAGGAATCATCATGGTGACCTCGTTGCCTTCGAGCCAGAGATACGAGTCTCTAGCACTGGAAATCTCCAACTCCCTCATCATGAACCAGGCTCCGAGCAAGATGAGATCTGCCATGTGAGAAATCTTCTGGAAAGAAAAAGGTTCAGAGTCGTCCTGGTCCACCAAGTTCGCAATAGCATAGACATTGAAACCCATCTTCAAGCGGGATGGTCCCAAACCACGTTTGATGGATCTGTTGACATCTTTGATGATGGCTCTAAGGTACGGTTCAACTGGAAGTCCATATCGCCGAACCTGGGGATTGATAGCAGCTTGAAAGTAAAGTTGTGGAGACCGGTAAGCACCAGCCTTCAATGATGCTCCAACAGCTCGAACACACTCCGGTGTCAGTGGAAATGCCGTCACCTCCCACGCCGTGCATAGCGCAAGGAAGGTCCGAAGGCGAGAATCTTGCGCCGGCTTCGTCGAATGAGCGATGACATCACGCTCCAACTCTTCCAGTGACCTCTTTCTCTGATTGGGCGCTGCAGCTTGCAACGCCAACGTAAATGATGCCCTGGCCCCTGCCTCGGAGCTGGGTTGCCACAAAACTGGATGATCTGGCCTGGATGAAGTTGCCACTCCGGGCTGAGGCAACCATGCCAAAATCTTCTCTAGATCTTGTTTGGGAAGACCGTCTTCGCACAGGCGGTGTCCCATGACAGCCATGGACTGAGGGCTGCACACCCCATGTTTCATTAAGAGAGGTGCATGGCGAGACGTCCCTGTCTGCCGCAATGCCTCCCAAACTTTTTCCAACCCGGGCATTTGTACCACTGAATCCGCGGGTGATCACTGAGCATGCGACTCGTGCCAAATGAGAGTGACAGCAATTTGAAACTTGTGATGAACATCATGAAATGGAAATGCAAACCCCAAAATTTCAACGACCCTAAAACAAGCGACTCACAATGCAACAAAACACAAAGATCAACCCTGAAAACAACAATCACAAACAACTCCACAAGAAAACATACAAGGGCGATGAGCCCCCTAAATGCAACTGTGTGAGACTGTGGAATGACTGCGCTCTGTTTTGGACTTCGGACCTCGATCTGAGCGAGGGCTATTGAAAGCCTGGGATAGCTAGCTGTTGGCTATCCTTCCAAAAACTCTATACCACGGGCCACTTGTCAGCCAATCATCTTCAACGGTGGCGAGCATCCACAGCGGCTTGAATGCGATCCATGAGCTCCTGAGTGTAGATGATCCCATCCATGCCTGGCTCAAGATCACTGACGTCGATTTGCAAAGGTGGACGGCATTCTACATAGGTGCCACTCTCATCATGAAATCCATTGACTTCAAGAACGTCTTGGCGGCCAATCCGAGCTTCGTGTTCTGAGCGTCCAAGCTCCCATGAACGGCCTTGCCCTTGACAAACTTGACATACCAGTTTGGCACCGTCACACGTGGTACACATCGCCTTTGGTGGTCCCAAGTCGAGGTTGCATGCCTCGCAGTACACAAGGTTCCGGCTTGCATCCGCCGAGGACACCCAACCGTGCTTGCATAGCAACCATGGTGAGAACCGAAAAGGCGCTGCAGGCATCCGGTTCCACCAGTCGCCTCAAGCGATCAATCTTGCCAGCCGGGACACCAGGATGCGAGTGCAACCATCGCCGAGCTCCTGCCACCATGGCATCGTGGTCACGAGGTTCGAGAGCAGGCATCGCTCGTGATAGGAACCAGGGCAGGTTCCAAGATTTCAACCAGAAATCTTTTGATCTGAAATATGCACATCAGCTTGCATGTCACATGTTCTCATGCACATGTTGTGCACACATGACAAGAAGGTATGGTTCGGCTCTCGTTTAGCTGCTTTCTTTTGCGACCTTCCTGCATTTACTTGGTCCAGGACCTTGCCCACACCCATTCTGTCCGTTCCTAGTAGAAACGCGTAGAAACCAATGGCTCCAAGGAGTATGAAAGCCCAAGTTCCATCCTACACAAGCAGGGGATTCGCATTGGGTACCTTTTCACTTTCGTAATCACACCCACAGGGAGGTCGGGGAGGCAAATAAGTGGGACGTGCGCGCAGGGGGGTTAGAAAGCTGAGCAAAAAATGCTTGTACTTGGATATACTTGGATGCATGAGCAAAAAGTGCAGGCGGGTTCCGCCAAAGGGATACAAAAGGAATCATACATTCGATGTGCGTGAGTGAGACAAGAAGAGGCTTATATATACGAAAAAGAAGGCTATGAGTCTATGCGTCACAGCTCGTTCTTGGCTAAGAATATGGATTTGAAACTGCCTCAGCAGTCTTTGTCTGTCGTTTGGATTTGCTTTGAAGTCCCGGCAAGTATTCCTTTGGATTTGCTTCAAGAATGTGTTCGTGAGTCAGCAATTGAGTCTTAAATTTCAAATGATATAGTCTTTTGTTCGACAAACTTCAAAAGACTGTACGGGTCCCCTTGTTTTACAGTGAATTACTTCTGGCTGAAATTTTGATGCGCCAAGTCGTACAATACATCACTAACCAATGAAGTTGCATACCTGTTTATAAATAGCTCATATCAATTCAAAGCCTGTACAGTGATTTGATCTTTACTCCTGAAGGTGCATCGCTGACTGCCCAGTGCATACAGGAAAAAAGAGGATGATGAATAATGAAATGAAAAAAACTGCTCTGCAAATGCATGGTGACAGCAACGAGGATCAGGGATGAGTAGCTGTAGAGGGGGTCCGACTCGTCCAATTGAAACTGCCATGCCAAAACGCCAAAGATTGCTCCCACATACAGGAAGATGTAGAGCACCGTACAAATATTTACAAAGAAACCGCAGTTCTCCCGCTTGCTCTCATAGTCCCAGTCAGGATTGATTTGCACGATCGGCTCCTCGTCTGATGTGACTCCCCATATCTGTCTCACTCGAGCAGTGTGCCGTTTGAAGACTTGCAACATGAAGGCTGCCCAAAGCGAAACAAATGCCGCCACTGCGGTTCTCAAGATGTCTGCTTGATCCTTGGATATTTGGTGACCATCAGTTCAATGACGAAGATGCCAAAGAAACTGATGCACAAGTGAAAAAACGACGGAACTAATCCAAAAGATTGTGGTGTGAACTGCAGGCAAGAATCTGCCTTAAGCACCGTGACCCTCGCCGCGTAGAACATGGCTCCAACGACGGCAAGAAAAATCAAAGAATTGCACAAGTGAACCATGAAGCGGAAGAAGAACGCAATCTGGTCACCGAAATACGACCGGATACAGAGGATGCCCTTAAACGTGTTGGCAGGAGTCAAGCCACTGCAAGATAGGATTGTATGGTGCATTTCAACAAGTTCTTCAGGATCTGGACAAGGGTAGTATCCTGTGATCACACCTTGGTCTTCCATGGCATCTAGACTGACCCACTGATCCAGCCAGAACTCCAGCAGTCGAATGGCATCAACCTTCCGAAATGATTGAAAATTGTCCTTGCCCTGCACGGTAAATTGGTCGTATGCCAGAACCTCATGGCATGGAAACGCTCATCAGAAGAAATCGCGAAAAGGCCCTCCATGTTTCGAAACTATGTGACCAGCAATTTAGCAAACTCTTTGACCTATCTTGACCCTGCCTCCTGGCCATCGTTGTTTTTCATTGGCTCACCCCCTGGGTATGGGCCATTTTCCTTCACCTTGGCATATGCAGACCTTTTGAGCGGCATACTGTATCCAAGCCTGCAAAGCGGTGAGCATCTTTTCAACAAGCGAAACTTGATTCGACTGAAAGAAAAAGTATGAGGTGGATGCCGAATGCTGCCGCTGCCTTTCCTACACTTATTGCTGGAACGCCTAGTGCCTGTTGATTGTAATGATTATGGTGCTTGTCATGTTGAAGATCAGGGATGCCAGCGTTAGAATGACTTCAGTAAAAGCAGCATAGTGGGGTGGCTGACATTGTGGTGGAATTAGTTACCTAGATTGAAGCAAGGCTTTCTACAATAGTTGTTCGTCGTTCGAAGTGCCGTTTATGTGTCTCCATTTCTCTGCACTTCTCGCTCTCACCAACCTTGCCTTTGGGCCATGTACTCAATGGTTTTGCCCTCCAATGGAATGGTGAGGGTCACAAAGTCTTCATCCCGGTCGAGGCTGGGAAATTGATTGACAATGATGCCTGAATGGCCTAGAATCTCCAAGAAGCGTGACCGGATATCAGCCTGGTAGAGTTCCATCTCCATCTCTTCCCCGTCCTTGATGTGCTCAAGGTTGGCAAGCGTGTCAGAGCTGAGAGGGTTCTCTCCATTCACAAAGATCTTGCATGCAAGCTCATAGGGGTCTTCCACCACTTGATGGTGATCAACGGCACCCCCTGCCCTCTGGTCACGCGGAAACACAAGGATGCAAGTACAGTCCCCGGTATCATCCAGCAAAGGTGGAACAGCACCTGGCATTTGAAGTACTTGTTGCCCTTCATCTCCGTTTTGTCCTGCAAGTGACATGAGGACTAAGGGCAGTGTGCCATATTCTCACCAAACTCTTGCCGAAAAGAACACAACCAGGAACACTTTGCAGTACATGAATCCGATCTCCTTTCAGCAAACCGTACATTGGATTCAACTCTCGGTATGACATTGCTACCCAAGTCCACCTCAGCAATATCTTCAGTCACATAAATTGTGCGCACGCTTGTGAGAAACGAAAGCAATCATGCTTGTGTTTATTCATTGTCACTTTCAACAGTCCGTGTTAAGGTTCCAGCAAGACCTTTGCGTGTTTTCACACCTTCAAGGCCCCCGAACCAACTAAGGTAACTACATTGAGCCAGAATCGCACGAGCATTGCTGTGAGTATGAATAGCAAATGTGGCTCACAAGCAGCTGAATAATGCTGAATCAGCCACCTCCGCCTGGTCTCCATGACAAGCTAGCGGAAGCGTAAAGGGAATGATATGTTTACTATATTTTACTAGTTGCATCATGCAAGTTGCATCTAGTTGCCCTTGTTGCTCCAAAAGCAATTCTCTATGAAACGAAGACGGTTCCGGCCTCCCCACAGAGTAGCGTGGCTGACCTGGCTTGGCTCAAGCCAATCCTAGGCCTAACTTAACCAGCGGCAAAAACAGCCAACCAAAGAGGGAAACTCAGAAACTCCATGTTTTATGAAATTTTATGATTCACTTCATGCTGTCAGGTTGCAGCATATCCATGATGCCATCCAGCATCTCCTGCTTCGCACATCACTGAAATTATGTTACCCCGTTTGCACACTTACTCCAAGCTCAAAGACTTTCCTGTGTGTAATACTGGCAAAATTGAAAGAAATATAGGTTGTAAGACTGTTGGACGTAAATACTTGACATGGGAACGCTCGCATTCTTGCAACAAACAACACGCTCAAAAACCGTAGCTAGAAAGTGATGGACTACCTTGACTTACCATACCACCATACCATCACATCGCATATAGGTACAAATCACTTTCCATGCGTTGAAACGGCCGACAGAATTAGGTAGAATCACTGGTCTTGACTCCTCAAGAACCAAGTCTGCAGGATTCTGTAGGTATCAAAGTAATGTAGATTGCCCCAACTGGCCAGGGTGTTAAGCGCAACTCGGCAAGTCGCATTCAAAACAATGCGGGGTCCTGATCTGCTCCAACAGCTTGAAATGCAAGGAGAACCCTGTGAAAGGCAGGTTTCAGCAAGGGTCAACTGACTCATGCTTTGTGCGCAAGTTAAGGGAGGATTTCTCAAGATATCTCCAAAGATGTCCCTGAGTTTTTCTGTGGGTTTGTTCAAGTGAAACAAACCTGCATGAAACAAGTCTGAATACAGACAAGTCTTTGCCCTAAATCGCAATCATGACTCAGGCCTAGAGATTTAGTTCGGAAGAGAATGCTTTTCTCTTGCTTTGAAACTACGATGAAAACCGAGCAACCGATGCGCCTCTGCCAGTCACTCCCATCATCCACGCCGTCTACCTGAATCTCAGAGATCTCACGATCACGCATTGAAGTTATATTGAAAGCGCGCTTGGTTGTCATGCATTCAAGAATAGTTGGAATAGTCTGGTACAAATAATATCAAAGGACCACTCAAGACCGATGTAAAGACTACTTCGAGCTGTGCCTGCAGAACGCCGCCGCCACGTAGCATGGCCTTGCCGCCACACTTGCGCTGAAAATTTCATGGGTTTCTGATGGTCCGGATCTGCAGGTACATACGGCGACAAAACATATGCTTTGCATCCACTGTTTATATCTTTGCCTTCTCTCACATGAAAGGCGAAGTAGCAAAATGCCCAAATTATGGCACAAATATGCAGAGTCGAATCCGTAAATATGACCTTTACTGCATTTGAATCTACCTAACAGTAGACGTTTTGCACTTTGCTTCTGTACTCATACACTGCATAACAAGCTCAGGCTCGGCTCTTCAAGATCCGCTGGCTAGTCTCATAGCGAGACCAAAAAACTACATGGCAAACATGATTCAAGACACTTAAAACATTCACCAAAATTTGCTGGAGAGATTTGTTTGTATAAATTTAAACATTTATATGATACATGTATATACGTATATATATATATATATATGTTACACACACACACACAGGAACCCGCCTGTCCCTAAGCTACAGTCTCTAACGCGCAATATGCATCCCAAAATGTATTAAGTAGTCACCAATACGACCAACCCCCTGGCCCTGGTCCAATTAAAATCAAATCTGGACGACCCACCCTGTGTAAGGATGTCTAAGGTTTGTCTAGAGTCTGAAAACACAACTGCAGATCAGCTCCTTCGGAGCTTGGCTGTCGTGTCAGTGATCGCCATCATCAGCATCAGCATCATCATCATATCAGGGTTCAAAAACTGCTGAAATGCAAAACCAAAGGAGCATCCGACTGAGTAAAAAATCTGCACGCAGAAACCACAATTGAGGCCCCTCGCGTAGTCCTCTGGGCGTTCTCGCAGACGGTGCTTTTGTCGCTGCTCCTGCAGAAGAAAACCATCCGCATTATCAGACAGGTGATGAAAAACATGCCAAACATCTGGGAGCACGAAAAACTCTAAGACTCCAAATGCCCTTATAGAAATGCAGTAGACTTCAGTAGATGGTCATCTGATGGGACTCAATTCAACTGACCTCAAGGCTGGTCTCAAATTTAAGCGTACAGTACATTACAAGTAGTACCCAGTGAGCTGGAAGTTCGGAAAGTACCTGTATGACTGTATGTCAAAGGAGAGATTTGACTTGGGAATGTGCACAATCTGACCATTGTGTTGTTCATCGCCTCCCTTCTGCGTCATCGCTTCTCTGTGTTTTAGCATGTCGGTTTAGTGCTAGGATTTTGAGCATGCCGACGACGGCTGCGTGGGCTCTTCATTTTTTTGACGGAACACACCAAGTGTGTAGTAGGTTCACAGCAACACACATAGGGAAGTAAGCATTCTATGCTTTTACATTAATAGCTTTCACAACAGAAGCACTTGACACAAAAGAGTTTTTGCACCAGAAGGTACACCACACGCCTTTTACACCGGAAGTTTTGCACAGCACTGGCTTTGAGAACAATTTTACACCAGCAATAGAAGCCTTTTACACAAGACGCATTTGCACCAAACAGTTTTCTTCACCAGAAACGTTTTACACGGAAAGCTTTTACGCCACAAGCCTTCTACACCTGAAGCGTTGCACATGTTCTTACTCTTACAACACCAATACCTTTGTCCACAGCATGCGCCGTCTTTCACACCGGAAGCCTTTTACATCAGAAGCCCTACCATTGCAATACGAATACAGTATGCGATGACAACACAAGCTTGGGCTCAAGGCGCAAAGCAAAATAACAACACGGTGCTCCGGCGTGAATATACAAGGCGTCAAATGTCCAATACAATTGGCAGAGAAGCCCTTGATATGCAAAACACTCAAAGACTACGGCAATTCACGACAGAAAACGTACCAAACGTCCACACTGGTCTGCGGCGGATCGATTGACGATCCGAGCATGATACGAGTCATCTCGCACCCGCTCGTTCGTAGAGCTTGCCAGCTTCGGAGACGCATTCTGAAATAGAAATAGAGCATCTCGTGCTCCAGCTGGCTTTCAAATACGGTCTTTATGCGAGATGGCCTCAAAACGGAAGTGGGACAGTTCGAAAACTGTGCCCCTGCCACAAATAGCAAGGAAAAGCAACACTCCAGCCACACCAAACACTGCGCTTTCACCAAAGTTTTCTTCTCAGACTCTCTCTCGTTCTGTGACTTTTTCGTGCTGCGACTTTTACTTGCAATTGTCCTGAATTTAGATCTCTGTAAGTCAGAAGTTTCTGAACTAGACTTCCTTTGATGAGACGGGTGGTGTTGGCAAGGGTGATCTTGTGACAAACTGACAAGTTCCCAGAGCCACCTCAGTACTTCCCTGCAACAACTGGTAAAAGACGTGGAAGTTCCGCTCTCCAGCTGCTTGAAGCACAACCCTTGACCTGGCTCAGTGCTTTGATGCTTACTGCAACAAGTGGCCGCTGCGAATCCCTTTCTTCAATTGCTACTTCAACCAAAGCAAATCTTCCCTGGAAAAAATCCTGCAGCATGAAGGAGGCGCGTGTTGCATTGAAAGTTACTGTAGAACGAAACTTCCATTCGCATCTTATCACCCAAGCTAAGGCACAGTGATAGATACAGTAGTAGCTACTGTCGATGTTCAACAGTCTACTCAGCTGTCTATGCTCTGCTTTCGAGCAAACCACACAGTGTTGGTGGGCAGCATCAAGAGTTCTCTTGTGTACTCTTTATACAACCACTCATGTGCTGCGCAACGGCCAGTCTCCATGATTCAGAACTGGCATGCTGCAGGAATATGAAGAAATCACTATATTAGCGACGTGAGCCCTGAATCCGAAAATTTGTTGACAGTTGACATTCGTTTCATTCGATTGATCTCCTTGGGCCGTCCATGCCCACAAAGGCTGTAGACCTAGAATCTTCAGCATCACAAATGCCCTCTCACACGAGACAACTGCGTCTTTGCACAGGACCCATGTTGGGCATTTGAGCGCCTGAGAACAGATTCAGCAAATCAACAAAGTCAACCAGTCAACCAGCCAGTGAAAATAGCAGCAGGATGCAGCGGACGTTGGAGGTCATGCCTAAAACTGAGTCCCCAGCGTTCGCTTCTTCCAATGCCTGACGCACGTACCATTCAACTTGGCGACTATCTGACTATCTTGCATGAGACTGAAGCATATCCTCTCCTCTTTTTACTTTATGCAAAGAATTTTTGCTAAGAAATCTGCCTGTATCTAGATGGATATTCTGACCACCAAACCATGATGCAACGTGTCCTTTATCAAAGCTTGCACGATCTTCCAGGTGTCTTATTTCTTCACCAGCTGTATGCTCTTTCCGAAGTGAAAGGCAGTGACTTATGCAGAGGCAGCTTTTGCAGAGGCATGAGCTCTCTTTCCGAGACATGCAAGGCAAAGGAAGGTAACATCTCGCAAAATCCAAGTATATGCCTTTGGGAAGCTCTTCTTGATCGTCGTTGGCAATGTCGCTGAGTGTCTCTACGACAGGCTCAAAGAAGATCAAGTCCTCTCACCAGCCCCAGAGTGCGCAAAAGCATTTCGGAAAAGCATTGGTGGCAAACAACAACGGTTTACTTCCCCTGCAACAAACTATGGAGCAAGGCTTCGATAACATATTTGTCCAACAACACTTGTAATCTGTTTCATACAGTGTGCAATGGCAATCGCTGAATCACTTGGTTGTACCTCATTGGTGTCATCAAGAGGCGGCATCTCGGAAAGCATTCCAGAAGCCATCTTTCTCCACGCAAACCTTGTCTCAAAACAGCTGATTGATTTTAAAAAAAAAAAAGCACTGGTACCACCCTGCAGGATGCAGGATGTGTCTGTAATTGAGTTCACCGACGGGTCTTGCAGTGTTTCTGAAGTAAACTCTGCATCCTCATGGAACCCACAGAAACATCAGCCCATGCAATGAATGCAGATTGTGCATCTTATAGCATCGCAATTGAAATTTGCCCTTCTTCTGCAACTTTGCTGCATTGAGTCTCACACTGAAGAGACTGATTTCATGGTCGAATGTCGCCCCTGTTCCACAAGCTTCACGAGGCCTTGCGCCTTGGAAGACGAGAAAAACATGGAGAAAACAAATTTTGGTGCAGTCAGCTGAGGACTCGTCCTCAAGATCCTCAAGCTTTTGGACTGCCTCTGCCAGGGTTTCCTGCAACACTCCAGGTCAGTGGAGAAAAGCAGCCACTTGGTTTCCTACACGCGATCGTCTCAGCCGGAAACAAGAACCAAAGTATTAGCTGTGTATTAGTAGCATCTACTAGCGCTGAACGACATCCGCAGTCTGTTGCAAAGTCGTTCTGTCCAGCTTTTTCGTAAGCCGCGCTTCCACCTTGTCCAAGCTGGCACCTGGGAAGACCAAGGCAGAAACATATCCAATATTAGCCAGGCCTCAAACACGGCAGACTTGTTCTCACCCAGCCAGTAACACTGGAATGCTGCAATGCTGAATTAGCACACTTGAACTTTCAGATGGCACCCTCTTCCACTTCAACGGACCAGCTCAAATTGGGAAGCTCTAGGTTGCAAGCATTCGATCTTCCCTTCCATCTGGCAACAACAACGAGAATCTCTGAATCTGCAGTACATGTTGGACCTTTCCCACTGTCGGGAAAAGTTTCTTAGCGGGAAGGAATTTTGAACAATCTGCCTAAACGTTTCAATGTTGACACTCTGAAGAAGTGATTCGCCCCACAGAGCTGCATTGCTTTGAGGCAAGCAAAGGTAGGCGAGTTGGATCGTTATTCTTCTTGGATCTGATTTGTCATGCTGAGAGACGGATTATGATGGGATCCTGCTGCTGTTTTCACGTTTCCATTGGTCGTGATTTGATCTGGTGGCGGGTCCATCCTCTTCAGGGCAGCGCAGCAAAGTCGTAATGAGCCGATCGAGGCGCTGGATCTGCTCGGTAATCTGGGCAACGAAGTGTGTTTGGGTCATCAGTGTGTGCGGATTGAAATTTCAAACAATGAATATTGCAGTCCAGAAATGTCCGGCACAAGTCAATGTCATCATTCACATTTGTGCTTTTGCTTAAGGAAACACAAAGAAGCTGTAGACACTCGGAAATGTGTTTGGAGATATACTTCTGTCCTAGAGTTTGCAATTGATGTCAACTGTCATCGGCCCTGAGAACCCAGCAGCAGAGATTTTTCGCAGAGGCACCTGAAGACTCAACGTTTGCACATTCAGGCACAAGAACCAGAATCAAGAAACCCAGCTGAAAAATGTCTTGGTCTAAATCCTGGGTGGAAGCGTTGCTTGCCACAGCCTCTGGATGCTTAAGCTCCACACATATACAGACTCCAAGAACTGGTCGAAGCAGTGGTTCACGTGGTCCACCATCCGCCTTGAGCTTTCAATGCAGACTGCTGATTTGAATTTCGGAACAATCAGAATTCAGAACTTCTCAATGTTACGATGATCCAAATTGAAGCAACATTCCTTGTATTTCCAATATGAAACATCGTCATCTAAAGCATGTAGAAGCGAAATTACTCTCAGAACCATACTTTGTAAGGCGATGAAAGTCTCCAGAGAGCTCCTCACTTCCAAAGGCACCACTAACGCCTCAAATATATGTATACATTATACATATACATTCTTAAAAGTATACAGTTTAAATCATATAACTATACATGGATGTATCTACGTGAGATGATACTGCATCTCTTCTATTTGTTGTATATATATATATATGTAAATATAAAATACATACTGTATATTTGTTTGTGTTCAAGTAGAAGCCAAGAATCCAGGACATGTCAGCCACAACTCATACAGCAAGTGCAAAGGAAGCCGGTCTGGCTGTCCTCTTCAAGCTTCAATAGACCTTTAGGATCCACAGTTGCCTCAGAGGAATCCAAGGCAAGGTGTCTTGGTTGAGATGTAGAGTTGTGAGATTCATCGACGTTTCTTTGGAATCAGATGAGCAAAACATGTCAATGTATAGATGGCACTATTTGGTTTAATATATAGAGGCCACACCCTTGTCAAAGCATGCGATTACAACATCATTCGAAATAATCAGGAACAATTGCCTCTATCAAAGTGCTTTTTCATCCTAGAGACCGTTTGCGCTGTGTGCTGCAGAGATACCACCAACCATCTGAAGCCTCTTAGAAACTCATCAATATTAACGCAACCGTCCTGAGCAAAGCCAAGAAGTCAGGCGTCCTCCGCCAAAACTGGTATATTTGACTTTATGATTTGAAAAGGGTGCCGTAATTGTTTCTTCACATCTGTAGCCACCTTGTCACTGTCCAGCCAGTCAAAGAGTTCTCCAAAGTCCTGGCATGCTGCTCAGGACTCCAGCGTTGAGGAGTGATGTGTCACAATGATTCTCTGCAACAAAAAATCATGAGTCGGAAGAACTTGATTCGCTTGACCGCATCCTGCTGAACGCGAATGGTTCGCACAAGCATGTGGGGGATCTGTACAGTGTTGTGGAGATTGGACCTTCATGGGCCTGCACTCTGAACTCTCTGAAGTGACAACCGCACAAGCATTCCAAGTGAGCACTGCGCTGTCCTGCGCATCCAAGTTTGATTCCTCCATCACGGGCTTCATGATATCTGTGCACAGAAGCATACTGTTGAACCTGGCGCATCACGCTTCAGACTTCAAACAAGCTTTGTGCAAAGAACAACTTAGTATTAAGGCCGCAAGAAAAATGGCGAAGGAAACTGAAACATAAAGACACTAAGGCAATCAAAGTCTTTAAAAGTCCAATTGCTGTTGCATTCGCAAGCGAAGCCCGGCGTGCTCATCTTTGGAGACGGAACCAGAACCATCAGTGTCCGCCTGGGTCGGCAGCAAATATTCTACATTGAGAATCAAGTCAAATAAGAGTATTGATGAATAGGATGAAACGGATGAACCTTGATTTGAATGGCTTATGTAGCCCATGGCTTGTTAGACCTGGCAAGCCCATCTCTATTTGTGAACACAGCCACATTGATCAGGACTGATTCAAATGGCCAGCAAGGACGTAGAACCTGCAAACCTACGATTAAAGGACCACTGAGTAAAACCTCGGTCAAGCTTGGCAAACCTATTGTTTCGTGGACGCTTTTTCTTGTTTCCACTTCAGTACCCAGCACCCCTTCTGAACTTCCATTGGATTGGCCCTGTATTAGCCCTCTTCTCATCTCGACAAGCTGCTCGCTTGAAGAAGTCCACCAGCATCTGCCAAGGCAGAGAGAGTCTGTTTGCTGGATGGCTTCTGCAGAAGAAAATATGATAAGCTGATCTACATACAGCTTAAAAATGAAAATGGATTATAAATTATAAATTGTAAATTTAAATGTGATAAATCCTTCAGGCAAGCACAAGCAATTCATAGGATAGGGCCATTTCGTGACGAGTTGAAGATTGTTGCGACAGACGACAGACTCAAATGCAAGCGCAGCTACAAAGGAGAGTCAGAGAAGACTTAGTAAGCACTACGAAGATGCGCTGCAAAGGAGAGCACAAAATCTGTCAGAACATTTACACTTAGCTGATAAAAGATGTAAAAGCTTGGTGTCAATGCTTTCACTGGATGCACCCATCTATCTTTCATGCATGCAGTGACCCAGCCAGGCGCACCACTTCAAGGTGAGCCATGCTTGCGCTTCCGTGCTCGTGCTTGGGACCATCATCTGTCTCCCTCGGCAATCCATCAGACTTGGAATAGAATTAACAAGCAAATGATTCACGTGATAAGTGGTACAGCGAACATAAAAGGCGTTCTTTTCGCTTGAACAAATCCTTGCATGGAGAACAGACGGCACAGACACTGGGTTTCGGGCTGCGTGAGGCGTTCCTGAAGACATGGAGGTTGAGGATAAATTCGGATGCCTTTTTACATCTTCAGTAGAGGTGACCCCCCATAGAACAGCACTCACCAAATCTTTTTCTCTTTGGCGAATTGGTCTCGGTTCCCTAACTCCTATGCTCTAGCCACATCTCACGTGGGTTAATGCTTTGGATAGTTCCTTTCTGGACCTGAATAGATCCATATGGAACTTGTGCTTTCAACTTCACAGTTGGATAGAATCTGGTTCAGTCACACTGACCTCCCAGTCACACTGGCACCCTATCCACGGGTACTGTCACTCAGTACACGTTGTTCAGTCACTCTGAACAAAGACTCCGGGTCACACACGGAGGGAAAGCACAGAGCCTAGATCTCTAGGCGCCACCCATCTCCACCGGAGGCCCAATATCCAGGGTGGGAAGGGTTGGGAAAAATCAAATGCCACTTTTGGGTCAAGGGCACTTGAGCCAAAAATGTCATGTTATAAAAATGGTACCTCCTTTATGATGATGAAGCTTGTGCACCCTAGCCTGCCAAACTCAACACAAGAATACATCTTCAGTAAAGGTGACCCCCCATAGAACAGCACTCACCAAATCTTTTTCTCTTTGGCGAATTGGTCTCGGTTCCCTAACTCCTATGCTCTAGCCACATCTCACGTGGGTTAATGCTTTGGATAGTTCCTTTCTGGACCTGAATAGATCCATATGGAACTTGTGCTTTCAACTTCACAGTTGGATAGAATCTGGTTCAGTCACACTGACCTCCCAGTCACACTGGCACCCAAGGCACTTTAAATAGCCCCAAAGCACTAGATTAACTCGAAGATGAGGACAAGAGCCCGAAAGGGGAGAGACCATAAGACTATAGGGAAAAAGGCTGGGAAGACTGTGAATCCATTCCTATGGACCCACGGGTCATTCGCTCCCAAGCGTGAAATGGCGTCTGCCCAATTGGATTTCGATGGGATCCATTCCCAAAAGATCCAACAATTAAGAGCATACAATGCCACATGTATCATACGGGACATATGTTCGAGATCAGCGGAATCAGAACGACCCCGAATGAGTGACATAAGAGCTGCGGTGTTGTCGATGAACCATATTCCACGTCTATTACGAAACATCTCAGGCCGCATAACGAGGCCGTACAGCACCATAATAAGCTCAAGCTGAGCAATCTTCTTCTCACCTCGGGACCAAAGATCATAGACCTCCCTAGGAATGTCAGCTACGAATGCCTCACGTGTCTGATGAGCTGGAGATAGGCAAACAATGACAAAACACCCTGTTCCCTGAAGGGGGGCTTCCAATGCAGCGTCACTCGCTATACAGAACCGTAAAGGATCTGCTGGTAAGACTTCAAAGAGACGTGAAGGTCGCGATTTGACAACTGCTTCGAGAACTTCAAAACTGGATATGATGGCAGGGGTCAAAAACATCCCTTTCTCATATTGACGCTCCTTGATAGCTGCAAGGCCTCCACAGCCTACCCGGCCATAAATACCCTGCTCAAAGAAGTTTGCGATGCCATAAAGTTTGGCAGCGGTGCCTGGCATCAGTTTCCCTGTGGAACGGGCTGTGGAGATGATGTCCATCAGCTTACGCTCGAGTCGCTCCCGAGCCCAGAATTTCACCACCCCTGAAGAAAGCGCTTCCGACATGTCATGATCTAGGCCTAAAAAGAGGCCTTCTGATGACATTTGTTGGCGTTTCTCTTGGGAAACGTCGCCTGACCCGAGCCTTTACTGGACTTCCAGTCAGAGATGTGTGCATCATCAAAGTACAAAGAAACCAACAGATAGAGGAATCGCCGACCCAGAGCCTCGACTAGGCGGCTATACCTGTTAAAGGAAGTAACTGCCAATGGAAGGCCGAACAACAATCCTGAGTAGAGCTGATATGCTGGCTCTCCCCACACTTCGTGCCACCAGACTACGATGCAGCCCATCGCTTCGGCTCTACCCATTGGTGAATGGCGATAGGCATCTGGCCAGTCTTCACCTCCTGATTCCCAAGCGTCCCCCGCTTGTGCTAGGCGAAGCTGATCTGGCGACAAGTAATGGTGGGTGACAGCAATGTGTTGTGCAGGGCGGAGTGGGGAACATAGCACTAACTTGTTGGCATCCGAAGAAAGGGCACTTTGCCCTCCTACGTCCGCGTTGTCAATGATACGCTGTTTGCCAGAGCTTTGTGTAATCACACATCTTGGGATCAACTTGTGAGGCTGGTTCTTCACTAACGACAACATCTCGGAACGCTTCATAGGATATGTGCAAAAGCCATTGTCTGCATCGGTCTGGCTTTGAGACAGGAGGAAGTGGTCATCTCGACTCGGTTTCAAACTCCGAAGAATGGCAGCATTGTGGGAGTCCCAATCTGACAATACCTCTGCCTGCGAAAGGCGTGTTGAGCTTTGAAGCGGGAACACATTGTAGTGTGGTGCAAACCCTACCGCAGGTAGGCCTGTGATAAGGCCCATCGGGTAGCTGGAATCGCCCCATGAGGTCAACAGGATTAGAAGAGTCAGTAAAGCAAAATCCCTTCCTTGGGTAACTTGCTTGATCGCCTCGGATTGATGCTGGGCGAGAAGTGCCGTAGTAGAGGCTAAACGCGACTTCAGCTCTTTCAAGGCACCAATGGCTTGCTTCCGCTTCCGCCGGAGGTCACCCCTCCACTGGGCACAGCAAGCCCCAGCAAAACGAAGGTCATCGTCAAGGACTGGAAGCGCCTCCGTTGGCAAGGGAAACTGTGCTCGCTGTAGAGCTAATGCAAAATGCTGATCTGGATCTAATCCAAAGGATAGAAGTGGGGGCAATGCTGTACGTTGATTCAGTGCTCCTGCTTGCTTCCCTTCCGCCATTCGCAACGCTAACCTCGTTGGGCCACTTGTCAAGCATGGGTTGAGAGGTCCATCCCATGAAAGGTCATTATTGGCTCGCCATTCCAAATAGCAGGTAAAAGGAGGCTGGTTAATGAGATCTTCCAACATGGGGAACTTGTGACCTTCCAACCAGCGTTCTGGGTAGAACTTGCGAAAGGCCAGGACCACTGACTCTTGCAAGAATGGCTGTACAGGCAAGCGGCTAGAGGAAACTGTAACCACTCGTGACGCTGCAATGGCAGCAACCAACTTACCTGCCCTTTTTCTGGAGGAGCTACTCGTGGTGGTCTTCTGTGGCGATGTCTCAGGGGCAGTAGCCTCAAACACCAGACCTGCCAGCAGGTCCGCTTCGCAGAGATCTTGCCACTGACAATCACACAGAAGCGTTTTCCCCAACAGCTCCGGGAGACTGTCCCACAGCTCCGCTGAAGAACAAATATGGTCCACGTAGCGTGCCACCCATTCTTCTGGAGGGCAGTCATGACCCGGGACCACCGGAGTCTTCCATTTGGAGATGGGTAACCTATGTGAGTGGTGGCCTCTCCCTACATAAATGCAGGTAGTGGGGATTGAGTGATCGTCCTGGAGAAAATCACCAACCTGGCCTCGTTTTGGGACTCTAGCTGCTTCTAAGGGGCGCCAAGCCTAAAGAGATTGCAAGAGGTGCCATTGCCCATGCCCTCATTGATTTGGGATTGAATGCTAACCAGTGCTCCCTTCTACCATGGCAGCTAATCGCTGGTGTCCGTGGGACGTGAAGCGTCGCCCGCTCTGTCCGCACTGCCCACCAGCTAGCTGCGACAGCAATAGCAAAGGCCAGAGGCGCCGTATATTCTGCTTCCTCATGCGATGGATAGAAACGTTTCCCATCAATGGTCCTGGGGTCCCACTCATGTGGGTCGTGCACATGGTGGCAGTCGAGTACAGGCCACGCATTGATCTCCTCAATGTTGTGCCTTAGGCACTGACTCTTGGCTCGAGCACCCATGAAGCAGCATGATGAATATCGTTTGTCGAACCATATCCCAGTTGCCATCATGGCTTGTTCCTGTGGCAGGTACCAATGCAAGCTACGCCAGGGGTTTTCTCTCACAGAAGCCCCTCCTCGGTCTACCAGCAATTGGATCTGATCCAACAGGAACTTACAGGCGACATTGTCGGTCTGTGCTCTGAGATAGTCTGGCTCACTGAGGTGAGGGAGACCTTCAGGGAACTCAATTGATCTGAGAGGCTGCGGTGCTGGCCTACCATCATCAAATTGTCTGGGTATCTCTCTGGCTCTACTTTTGGTCGAGCAATCCATAGCTGCTCCAATGAAGTCCACCTCCTTGAGCTGAGCTGCCAAGGATGCCTGCCTCAGGGGGTTGGCTAAATCATGGCTGTCGTCTAGCAGCCAATCCACTGTAATGCACCTCCATCCGCACCAAAGAAAAGCCCGAGTCAACGGGGCGTTGGGACCTGACATCAGGTCTGCCATCAGTGGGGCATATGGATCCGCATCCCCGAGGGAGGTCGCCCCTCCCTCCTCGGCGGGGCCCCGTCAAGTTGCTTTGCTGGTGTTCTTGCATGCAGCGGCCCCGTGCCCCGAGGCGCCACACACTCTTTCCTTCTTGACTACCAGCCCACAGCGATGTTGTCCCAGGGGGCAAGGGGGTTTGTTCTTGCATTGTCCATGTTGAAAACTCTGACACAACTTCGACCCATCCTTTAGCACCTTAGCGACCGATTTGCCGTTGATAGGCTTGCCGAGTTGGAATTGATTGGCAGTGGTAGCTGGCTTCACGGTCTCCGTTGGGGCTGCCCCCCCAGCTTGTTGACCCGAGGGTTGAAGTGAAGGGATCCAATGTGCATCGCGGGCCACAAACACATCCTTCACAACCTGTCCAAGTGTCAAGGAAGACTCACGAAACCTGGCTACCCATTCGGCTCGCTCCTCTGCATCTCGCATCATCAACCAGGGAAGACGTTTGGCAACAGGCAACAGGCTTGTTGTTCTCTTGGCCCTGTAGAAGTATGCCAACATGACATCAAGAGGAGCCTGGACAAACTTCACTGAGTCCGCCCCAAGGGTGGCTTCTCCACCCGCTGCTGGTGCCCCTTGCACGGCAGAAACCCCTGCCATGCTATAGGCTATCATGAGGGTATGAAGCTTGTCCAAATAACCTTCCCAATCTTGAGCCACTGATTCATCATCGTCTGCCTCTTCTGTGAATAGTCCATCCGCGAGTTTCCTCTTCTTGTTGGTGGTGTGCAGCTGGTACTGCAAGGACCGTACCTTCCAAACTGAGAAGACGCACAACATCCTCTTGGACATCTCTCGGCTTACCCTGGAAAGTGTTGCATCTGCGGGATGGATCTCAGGGGGGAACTTGAGGCGGTAGCGAACCCAAAACAACGTTTTGAAGTCACGAAGTTCGGAATCCTGTAGGAGGGTATCCAAATCTGCCGTGGCAACCTTCGATCTATCTTGTTCAGCCTGCTGGTACCACAGTCGCACTGCAGACCAAGCACGGCGCAGTCTAGCAAGCTGGATGTTTCGAGCCGTCTCATCAGTGATACCTATCTTTTGGACCCAAGGTTCAATCTTCTCCTCCGTGTCCCAAAAGAAACGGAGCCCCTCAAGATCTTCAATTTGAGCCTTAATGAGATGGTCTACAACGTTGGGTTGCAACTTGAAATGTTTACCTAGTGCACGCAATGCCTCCTCACCTGTTTGCTCCCCTGAGGGGTGCCATTGAGCTGAAGGGGGTGCATGCATCTTAGGACAGGTCCCACCTGAAAGTATTCACAAATCGTGCCAAAACAGCTGCGGTAAGTGCTATTCTACCTAGTGTCCCCCACTAGATAGAGGGTCACCCCCGGTATAAGGACCCCCCTTATACAAGCACTACACGGCAAAAAGAAACATGTGGAAACAACAGTGAAAATCAGTACATGTGCGCAACATGTTCAACTCTACGACATTCACATGCCCGCCAGTCACACTGGTCCCCTTGGTGGAGGTCACACCCCCGAGAGAGCTTATTTTCACTCCACCTTCAGCACTCACGGATCTGCGTCTGGACACCAGCTGGCGCTTTGGCAATACAAGCTGGGCACCACGGTCTTCCCCAAGCGACGGCTTCTTGCAGCGACGAGGTCCTCAAAGGCGCTCGCAATCGAGCTTGTGCTTTGTCGGAGGACTGCTTGTGATGACATAGTGGTGTGTCCTGCTCCGTTCGAAGGTGCAACTGGCTCCGCTCTACCCGACCCAACGAGGCATGGCGGTAGGTCCACCACAGCCATTCTGCCACGTGTCGCGTAGACATGAATTTGTTGAACTCGATGTCTCTGACAGCGGAGATGGCCGAGTCACTATCCTCAATGGTGCAGTCCTGCAGCAGAGAGCGGATCAAGATAGTGATCCCCGCCGCCCTGTGGCGACCTGCCATACAATGCACCAATGTAGCCTCTCCACCAAAATAAGTCTGGCGAAGTAACGGCCACACCTCTTTCCATTGAGCATCTCGATTGGCCTGGTCTGTGGGAGCCATGGTCATGCATTGTGCCCCTGGAAGTTGAACTCCTCGACGTTCAAGTGGTTCCGAAAAGCAAACCACCTGAAGGCTAACTGCAGGAAACGCCTCCAACGTAGCCATGGTCGGAAGGCCCGACAACCACAACTCTCCATTGGGGTGTTGCAACACCAGGGTCGGTTTCTGGGCAGTGCGCCCTTTGGAAGTGGCCAACCTGTCGAACTTTGCCTCATCTCGTTGGTTCTGCAAGGGCTGTTCACTACGAGCCTTCTTCGCTGGTGGTGGATGGTCTGGTGGCTCTGGGACTTTGGGTCGCTTTTTCGGCTGTGGAGGTCTCTCCTCCTTGGCCTTTGGAACTTCGGTCTCCTCCTTCTTGGGCGGTTCCGTGTCCCCAGCAGCCAAGGCACGTTTGTCATAGCAATCGCATGCGGAGTGCTTACCCCCACAAACCCGAGCCGACTTGAGCACCACAGCGCAACGATGCAATGCCCCACACTGGGCTTCATCCTTGCCACATCGATGGATCCGAAATGCTCCACAAAGGGCCTGGCCATTCTTAAGGAACGCTGACAGCACCTTGTTCCCCAAGGTAGCTGGCATCGCCCTGGCCTCAGCCGCCTTGGCAGCCTTCAGCTTGAGATTGGCCACCGTCGACATCATGTTCTTCGACAACCTGAACTTCGTGAGGGCTTTTTGTGGTGAAATTGGCTGGGCCCAACGATGGATTTGCCGGTCAAGTCCTTGTCGTCCTTGTACTTTGGCTTCACGCAGTGTCGATGGTGGTATGACCTCCCACGCTTCGAACTCTCCGATGGATGGCGAGCACAAAAGGAGAAGGACTCAGCGTACTTGGCTGACGAGTAATGAAGGGGCATCACTGCGGCACGTGGCGTTTCACCTTTCGCCTGCCAGTCTCCAAGTGCATTGAGCTCCATGGGAGTGAGGCCCAGTGCTTGTCCAAAGGTTGGTGCCCATCTTCCGAAGCAGTAGGTGGTCAAGCTGTCAGCGTCCTCCATGTTGTCCATAAAGGCTTCTTGGGCCACTGCATTGACCTCGGAAATCGCCCAAGATCGTCCACAGCGATCGAAGCATAGCCCTGCTCCTTTCCTTTGAGTCTCACTCATAAGAAAGGTACAGTTCATGCCAGTGTTTAGCCCATGGGAAACCTGTAGAGAATTCGCTGGGCACTGAGAAGTAAAATCCGTTACGATTCACCTTTTGTTTGCCTCTCCAACAAAAACAGTGCATAGATGAAAGCGAAATCCTCTTCGGTGTGGCTCTCGTGATGTGGGCGTACCTCAAGCATCCTGTGGCCACTAACCAGCAACCAAGAAGGGCAGTCCACTTTTCGTTCTGGGCCTTGTGCATTCTCTCAATGGTCTCCTCGGTGAACGCCAGCATTGGTGGGGCGATGGGAACAGCCTGTCCTGCTCTGGCTCGACGTCCTCGTCTCTCGATCGGCGGGATGAGGTCCTGGATGCTCCATCCTAGCTGCCCGTTGTTGTTGAGCCACTTGAGCGAAGCTAGGGCCCTGACGGGGGCCTTTGTTGACGGCGAATGCAAAAAGGCATCCAAATCAACCTTTTCCGGAGCACATCCACGGTCTCTGAGCCTCATGAACTGCCGTAGTTCTTCTGCAGTGGTAAGAGCATTAAGCACCGTGCTCTTCTCTGCATTGGTGATCAAACGCTGGCAGAGTCTGGTGCATGCCTGATGCCACTCGGCCTGCAGCGACGCCGTCATGGGGCCTGATGGTGCTAGAGCCCCCAACCGCATCATCACTCCAGTAAGGGCCTCCACTCTTGCAGTGATTGCTTCCGGTGCATCAGAGGGGTTGGCTCGCAACCGAACTCCTGAGCGCTTTCGCCCTGATGTCATGGCTTTCGGCTTCCCTCGCGTCTCACGCAAGATGGCCGGCGCCATCGAAGGACTAGGCTTGGGCAGATCGTCCATCACCTGTGCGACAGTGGGGAGAAGGGTGACGACTTGCTCTGCTCTGATACGGAGCCACTCATGAGCCACAGCATGCCCTGCACCTGCGATGGCTTCTTCATGGGATGCCCATCTATATGCAAAGTCTGCGTCGTCTTCCAAGCCCTTCTCCAACCTCCATGCCAAAACTCGCTCCCGAGCTGCAGTTTCCAGTGCCGTCACCGCTGCCCACCTAGCAGGTCCCACCTGCGAGGGTGGGGGGCTTTGGCTGCTGGATGAAGGCCCAGACGCCACGGGCAAAGGAGGCTTCCTGTCATCTTTGCCACCATCAACAATGCACCAACCTGCTCACCTAGGCGGGACGAATTGCATGATGGCTTGGGCGACTTCACGTCGACTCTGGGATGGCCGCAAAGGTGGAGCTGTGCTTCGAACTCCTTCGCCGGCTGCCATCTCTGAGCAGCAAAAGATCTGTCCAAACACCGGGCCACCTTGGGCCAACGCATTCGCCACACAGTCCAGGCACATGGCATCCAAGCAGTCGCCACACACGTTCCTGGATGCATCCCCACACACGATGCAAGTTCGAGGCAACAGGAACTCGGGGTCGGCATCCAACCATGCCAACATAGACCGGTGCGCTCTGCTCCAATCACTGGCCAGTGCCTCTGACCGTGACGGAGCTGGCACGGCAAAGGGGTCCACCCAAGTCGGAGATCCAAGCTGCCACGTCCTCCAAACTTTGCACACAAAGCCCAAAGGTGCGCACCCTGGGAAACGGGATGCTCTGGAAAGGACCTCGTGCCATTCTGGCGGCAGGAAGTCTTGTCGCTGCAAACCACTGCCGTGCATAGCCAACTGGATCTTGTCCAAACGGTCGGTGCAGTCTGACCACTCTTGCCATGCTGTAGGGGGATCAGCGGCAGGGCGTCGCAACACTGCTCTGCGGCACCACAACCCAAGCCAGGGAAACCTGTAGCCACCACGTTGTTCCCTACAACGTTGACAGCCGGCTTCCGTGCAAACCACTGTGGCCATCGATCCAAGCTGACCTCCATCCAAAACGGGGATGTCTGGCACCGGGATGTGCTGGACCTCCACCACTGCGGCCCACAAATTGGCAGCTTCATCGCGCCGCCCACTGGAGACAAGGCCATCGATATGCCTTTGGAAATCGTGCCTCGCTCCCGGATGCAGCACGTCATCCAACGTGTGCACAACATCTGAGACACTCATGAGAGTACCACCCTCAAGAGTTCTCAACCTAAAAATCAAATGCCACTTTTGGGTCAAGGGCACTTGAGCCAAAAATGTCATGTTATAAAAATGGTACCTCCTTTATGATGATGAAGCTTGTGCACCCTAGCCTGCCAAACTCAACACAAGAATAAGGAAGCCTTGCAAAATCCTAACGCCCTAACATCATCACCACATGATCACCACATACATTTGTCACGTTTGGTTGGGAGTTAGTCTTCTTGAGAAACAAAAATTGAGCCTGTGCATAGCTCGAAGCCATCTAACAAATCAGCTTCCCCTCCTTGGTTGCCATCATCTTCTCGCTTACCACGCCAGTCATCACAGCCAGCAGGCCCCAGTTCTGAGCATGCTGACTCGATGAAAGCAACCAGAACTCTGAGCTCACTCAAAATATGCGACACACGAAACATGATTGATTCCTCCAAATATCACAAACATATCAGAATCATTACTGAGATGATCAGCCATTGAGGCTCTCAGTAGAATATTTGCTTCATCCTTTGACTCTCTGACTCTATGTTTCACAGTAGCCATTCTGCGATGCGCAACCTTCATTCAGATTGAAGACATCCTGCCAACTTGAGTCCTATAAAATATGGGCCCTGACAGCAAAGATGTAGAAGATCACTGCCATAACCCTGAGATGCATCAAACAAAGCACAAACGTCATGGAAAAGCCAGGCTCTTCTCTGTGCAATTTCTATAGAATATGCTTTCTGGCCGCCCACCACTAGAAATTGAAAATCAGATCGAACCAAAATCAAAACAGCAGCTCGCCATAGGGTGCCTGCTAATGCTGCTGACGTCAAAAAGTGGGACAAACCTCGGTTCAAATGCTAAAGTCAAGTGCGAACAAGGGGCGACTCTAAAGATATGTTAATAATTGATATAATGCTTCAGTAGCTACACTAGAAAGCCACCACTGCGAACTGTAACTAGTAGTGTTTCACGGGACCTTCAAGCTGCCTGAAGCCTGTGGCCATGCTGAGTTCATGCGCTGTTGGCAGAAAATGGCGGGAACCACCCAACTTCAGAATCAGAGCCTTCCAAGAAAATGTCAGAAATCTTGGATCAGAACGTCATTAAACTCCAGCAGGTGATGGACTCAAAAAGCCTTGGATCAGCTGTGAGTCCAGGCCCACTAAAAACAAAAGATTCAGCTACCAGCAGTTCAACGAGCTGATATGACTCTTTTGTTTCTTTATATTTGAGCCTGTGCTATTGAAGACCAAACCGTCAGATGAAGCTAGCTGTTCCTAGAATCAAACAAGTGCACAACCGAAAGATATACTTCAAAAAAATCAGCAAAATGTTATATAATATACGTACGTACTAATATGCTCGTACGTCCGTGCTTCTTACAAAAACAGCGAGGACTTGACTAGAGCTTCAAAACAATCGATTGGATCTTCCGCAAAAATGTGGGGGTAGGCATTGCATGGGAACATACCTGCAGACTCGAAAGAAAGTGTCGACGGATTTCCAAGCTTCCGGCACAAACATACTGGTCAAGACACCGTGGAACATCAACTGCCAAGGCAAAAGGAAATTGATTGGCGGATCCAAGCATATCCAGGATACAGTATTTTGGAATCAAGGAGCAGTCAACTGAGCTGCTGCGATTTCTACGCATTTCAATTCAGGTATGATATTGATCACATCAACATGATATGATATGGTTGCACATGTACTGACCTTGCAGTAGATGTGTTTCCCACCAAAAGATGCACAAACTCTGTAGCATTTCAACATGATGGAGAGACCCTGACTTCTTCAGCTCGTGATCCTCAAAAAAAGAGTCTCACCAAAACAAGCCGAGAATCGCTTCACCCAAACATAAAAACATACAGATCCAGTAGAAAAGTGGATCATGAATCAGCGAGAAACAAAGTTCCAACCAAGGAGTCCTTCACTTCCTTCACTTTGCAGCTCTTCTGGAGAAATTCCAAGACACCTGGTTTGTGGAGTGACGAAAAACTTTCTAAACTGGCTTGCCACACGCCCACCTTTTCTATACCCAAACTGAACTGTGAACAAGAATGCACTAATTTCGCTCCTGGCAGTCAAAATGGCACAGGCATAGAGCATCATAAAAAGGAAAATAAGCACCTCAGTGGCTGCGATTTGAGTCTACTTTCACAGCTGCAGAACCTCTCGCCTCACCCAACATGCTATGGTCATAATTCTGCTGCTTCAGGACTTGACATCTCCTCTTTTTAAATTTTTGTTCATCACTAGAGTTGTCAAGCAAAAAGGGCATGGATTTGTCCATTGTCACACAGGAATTGAGAAAGGCGCCCAGAACATGCTCTGCAGGGCCTGCAAAGCTTCCAGTCCATTCTTGCAACATAAGATAAACACAAAGAAGTGGCACAACCAAAGAAGCAACTAGTCTTGGCACTGGCTAGAGTTACAAACAAGAACCTACTCTTAGCAGTTTCTGCAGTTGGTAGTCTGGAGAAGAGCTTCTAGTCGGGTTCTCACGAGGAAAGATGCCGTGTCTGCAAGAAACCGTGTTCATTCATGTGCGTCCCATGTGGGGCTCATGCCTCTCCTGTTTCGTTTTTGAACTGGTTCCAATGCCACACGTGGAAGTACAAATCGTGAATCCACTGCGAGATTAGACAGGCAATAAATGGTCAATTCTCTGCCATGAAATTCATTCAAGGTACTGTATATTATTCGTGTATATTTCGACCACTTTGGACAATCGCCTCGCCAATTCCAACTGCCAGGCTGTACAATGGCGGAATGATTCTAACCTCGCATCTTTGAGGGCATAGAATTGAATGAGTGGATGGAAATGGATAGACTGACGTCCTAAGCTTCCACATCACAGTGTAATCTCAATCTAAGGACCGAAAAACCCTACGAATAAATACTTGCTAAACTTTGTCAGGAACGAGCTCCAAATGATGAAGAATCAGAGGCTGCAGGGTGGGTTGCATTGATTCGATAAGGAATCCAGAAATTCATTGAGGTCAAATCAAATCCGTAATCATTGAATCTGATTCACTATATTGTCTTCGCTCTGATAAAGCAAAGATTCATTTCCTGCGGATGCAAAGCCCCTAGGTAGAATCAACACCAGTCAGTCCTTCGACAACTAAACCAAGGTCTAGGCAATGCGAATGAGGCGTGTGATTCTCAACCTCTGCAAGCAATACCAGGTAAAAAAAGTACTCCCATGCGTCAGATGAAAAAAAACAGAGACCTACGCCTGAACCGACAGCTGACAAGTGTCTTCAAGTGTTGATAGTTGGATCAACTTTAGCTTTCATGGTCAGGTTCCCGCACAACCGCAAGAGTTGCATAGCTTGTAGTACCGAGCTCTTCGTGTCTGTCTGCCCCATTAACCTGAACACATCTCTTGTGCTTCCACAACACTGCAACGAAATCCAGCCCAGCTGACATACCAGGCTGCACTGAGTACAGGGCCAGCCCGCGAAAGGCATGAACTCAGTTGCAGCTGGCAACCAGAATCCAGGAAGTGTAGCAAGCTTGAAGTCTTTAAGTCATCAAACATAACCAAACATAACATGGTGTCCATAATGGCAGCCAGGCCAAGTAGAAAGACTGCATTTTCACTTCTGGAATCTTTGGGAGGGCGATAACCAAAATCCAGAATCTTGAGGGAAGAAACCCTGAGGCCTCATCTGCAAAACCCTCAATCCACACAGAAGCCTGATTACAAAGCACCTGAAACTGCTGCTGTTTGATTGTGATCCCTTTGGGGAAACAAAACTTCCAAGCACCTCATGGTACCAATTGTATCCAATTGTGAGGATAAAAAAATCCACAGAAGGACCTGTCTGGAAGTCGTTCACGGCGAAAATGTCGGCTGAGTTTAAGGCCCAAAGGTCCGCCGCTCCCATGGACACGATGAGGAGGTCAAACCAATTTCCCAAGCTTCCTGGCGCAAATGGTGCAGCAAGCTAGCCGAAATCGGTGTTTTGCACCATTCCAAAGGCTGCCCTTCCGTATCAATCAAAAGCTTGTAACTTACAACCAAGACAATTTCGAAGTTGCAGGTCAGGTCCGGTGGAGGAAAAACATCGACATAAATCTGTGTTGAATCATGAAACTGAGCTATGGGACCAAAGTAGGAAAGTCCATAGCCTGCACCAAGAGCTTCAACTGGAGTTGCACAGACTGCATGAGCGACTTAGTTGTGGAGTCAGTTGAAGTCTACAGGATTGTCATGGATTGTCTTGGTGTCAAACGGGCGAGTCGTATGATTTGCCTGAGCCGGAAACGCTGAAGTTGACATCTATAAAGGTGTGGAGCTTGCCATTTGCCACCCCTGAGTCCTGCGCTCTCCTGTGAAGAAAATGAGGATGGCATGCTCCAGTGGAACCTCGGACAAGCCGCATACCAGTGTACCAGGTCAAAGCACTTTTTTTTTACCACCGCAGAATAGCCAAAATCTTCCAAGAAGATGCATACCTGAAATAGAATCACATGAATAAAATATCATATATCATGTCATAGCCATCTCACAAAAATGAAGAATCTCAATGGTCCCTCGCGAAAAGAAATGATCCAAGCCGTGGAAACAGTCTCTGAGTCTCTCCACAAAGAAAAAGTACGAAGCCTCGAGGCCGGTACCCAAATGGGGGACTGAATGTCGGTCTCCAAACCTCTGCAGCAACGGAACTGCCAAACGATATGTTCGTACGAGTACTTTTCAGCATGAAAATAAAGAGTCTAACATGTCAAACTTTTGCATTGGCAATGTGACCCCGAGTGTTGTGAGGACCACTTTGCATTGCCTTCTGAATGATGTGCTGTTGGGTGTTCACAAAGCAAAGCAGTTAATTCTACCAAACTCCAACTTGTGGGATTAAGAATCACTGCCAGCAAGCTGCTGGCCAAAGCACCCAAAGCAGTCCCACCATCAAAAAGCAAACCGGGGATAGGAAAAGCTACGAGCGACTACAGAATGAATACCTGTACAGGTTGAGATTCAAGATCCAAGATCCAAGCCGAAAAGGATGGCATTGAGCACGATGACACTAGCCACAACCCACTGCGTGCACCTGGTGGGGTTAGGTAGTCAAATGAAAGTCATCAAAGGCAGCCCAAATCGAAGGCAGCAGCTTAAATCCAACCCTTCTGACATATCCGAGGTCTGAGAGCTGGACTGATTCTCAATCCAAGAATATGGTCCCTCGGCCTCCTATGGCAGCTGTAACATTCACAGCTCGTGTCATTTCATTCAAGAACTACTCTGTTGCTGGAAGAAGCCTAAGAGCATTATGTTTTGGAAACAGCCAGACCAAGTCTTTCCATGGTCACTCCTGCACAGCCCTGAAAGAACAAGTGTGTCGCTGGTGTTGATTGATTGGATGCATCAAAAACCAAACGGTTCTGTCCTCCCCCTCTTCAAACAGGTAGTCGACCAGCAGGAGCTTTTCCTATAGCTGGTCTCTGTTTGGAAATGCACGCTTTCTCTCTCTCTCTCCTCTCACTCTCTCATATCGGCTGCGCATCAAGGACGAACTGCTACAAAGAGATACAGTACCGTCAGCCTCTATTCTTGTCTTTGGCAAAGTAGTCCTTAGCAACAAAGGCAGACATGCGACATTGGTTGATGGCCTTGGATGTATATAATTCCTAGCATTGCTAGACATCCACCCAGGAAAGAGTTTTTTCATATCCATTGAAGCATATTCAAACAATTCACTAGAGATTCCAGCTCTGCTAGCTACTCAAGTCGCATCCAGATGGCCTTGTGGCGGGGAAGGTTGGCAGGTTCTCCAGGTCTTCCACGTCCTCATGGTCTGCCTGGAATGTCCAGCGCTGCCTCAGCTCACATCTGGTCACATGACTCTCCCTGTCTTCATTCCACATCAAATCGTCAGAGTTTGTTGTCGCACAACTTTTCTGCAATGCTTTTTTGCTGTCTGATCGTCCAGAGCTCGCAATGGCTGGTTGAATGTCAGTCACTCCCAATGTGCAAAATAGCAACATAATTGGCAAAATGTGTGATGTGGTTCTTTAATTTGCCATCTTCCGCAATGAGACAACAATGGCATCTCTGATTTCTACACAGCCCACTGGGACGTCTGCACTACCCCACAGTGTCAGTTTGCATCCTTCAGAGCATATGCTCTGCCTGCCACCCCAAGCATTGTCAGACACGTCTTGTGTCGCCAAACCCCTTTTCCTGACATCATCCTGCTGCAAAAGCTGCCGGACCACACAGGTCCTATCTGAGCTGGCTCCCCACAAGCTGCTCAGCTGCCTGAGATCTTGCTGAAACATTTTGACCAAAGAGGTTTCGAAAGAGTTAGGAAGATTCGATACATAAGCCAGATCGGTTTCGACACAGAAGCTACTTGCCTGGCCTTGGGCACTTGCGCCATCAATTTCATGGTTTGTCAGGATCCGAACTTGACATGCCGGGGCATGCCCTGCACACGAGCCACGAATCCAACACCAAGAAAATGTTTCTTTCTTTCATGAATGGTATCATGTTTCAAGCATCATCTGCCGTCCTGAATCATTCAAACTGAGAGCTGCGGTCCTGAGACTATTGATAGTGTACGTATGTGTGAGTACTATATATGGTTGAGTTTGCCAACGGAAAGGCCACATCGTTTCTTGACGTTTGACCCTTCCAAGACTCGAAGAGCAAAGTGATTGATACTATAGGCCCCTGATATGAAATGATATGAGTCTACAGTCTACTTGCAATTCTCCGCCCGAAGCCTTCAATTCAAGGTCTCGACCAGCTTGCCTTGGTTCTTTAGGAAAACATGCAGCCGACATCCTGGTCAAGTTAGAGAAAGTCTCTTCACTGCAAAGTGTCCTTTTTGAAAGACTTTTCGGAGAACCTTGAGGTGAAAGACCACAAATTGAAGGATGCACGGACTTGGCAGGATCTCGCTCCACACCTCCATCGTTTCTGCCCACCATTCAGCTATGGCACTCCGAAACCTGTTCCAAGCGCTTCAGCTCTGCAGGTTGCCACGCATACGATGCCTTGGATGTGCGACATGGATTGGCACTTCCCAGATGTCCTGCTGCTGACATGACGTCCATTTTGGAATACAACAACCCACAGTCTCAATTTTTGCTTCCGTTTATATAACTGTTCAAGCTCCATTTTCACCATAAGCCGTAGAAGGTACCACAGCAACATCCCATTTTAGGATGTGGGACAACAACCCAGCTGAGATGCATGGGCGGGTGGGTCCTGGGGAGACTTGAGAGGAATGTCACAACACAGTTAAAGTGATGCAACTGTTCAAGCTCCATTTTCACCATAAGCCGTAGAAGGTACCACAGCAACATCCCATTTTAGGATGTGGGACAACAACCCGTCATTCCCATCACCTCCAAGGCTCTTTCTCAGCTGGGCTGCGAAAAAAGAATGAAGCAAGACTGTGTCGGGATTTTGCTCAACGTGAGGAGCTCTGCTTTTTCAAGAACTGCAGGAAAGCTTTTGGCCAGAGTCATGATGTTCTCCACATTTGGCGGAGACAGGCTTTTCAAGTACTGAAGGGCCGTCGTCTCCTGCAGGTATATGTTCATGACTTTGCCATTTATCCACCTACCTCTTCTTTGAACAAAATCTGTTGACTCTGTCGTCTGCATCAGCCACGTAGCCCCCCCAGCGGGTAGTGATCCCAGATCCAATGGTTTCATGCCTTTGTGAACTGTCAAAGGCAATCCCAAGGCTCTCATAAGGGTCTGGAAACGAGTCCGTAGGGTCTGGCCAGAAAATGGCCAAAGTTTGGCCGCCTGATGCAAACTCGAAAAAGAAAGCTCCAAAACACGTAGCAAATCCGGAATGTCAACTTTGGCATATTGATGCCTTGCAGCTCGAAACCTCGTCTTGGGCTCCAAAATTGTAAGGAGTGCATGGGGCACCGAGTCAGCAACATCCGAAGGCAGCAAAAGTTGCCTTCTAACTGCTGAAATCATCTCACCTGGACGGAGGAGACCTCCAAAGCAAAAAGCTATGGCTCCAGCCGTCCTTGTCCAACCCCACATCAAACTCGCTGCCAGCATCGCCAAAACAATCTGAAAAGGAGCTGCTACATGATGTGAGGAAGGTTCTTGTCGTACCCATCAAAACCCAAGGTCCCAACCTTCCTGCAGATGCCTGCGCACAATAGGTCTATGGCCTGCGACAGCATTAATGCACTCGATGTAGTGAGCGTGAGGACGCCCAGCTGCATAAAGTGCTCGACCATACGCTACCAGTATTCTATTGATCTCTTCGAGGTTTTCCCAACTGTTTTCAAAAATTTCAGAAATATCAATGCCCTGTGAATTGCACCATCCAAAAAATGCAGCCAGATAAGTTTCCCTGTTGGACTGAGTCACCGGAAGTACCTGTCGTCCAGTAGGCAAAGGCCCTGCAGAAATTCTGGTGGCTGCTCTCAGCCGGTCAGCATCGTTCCTGGGAGCGATGAAGGCGCCATGGCAACCCCCCAGACTGGACAGAGACAAACAAACCAACAACGGAACAACAGGCACAACACGGGGCACACAGAGACAGGCATGACACAGAAGGAAGAAAATGCAGAAAATCCACAGCGACAAAGACTTTAGACGAAAGGGAAGGACAGGACCCTCCCCCGGGAAGCCCAGAGTCATGTCAAAGTCAAACTGAGGTTTTCTAAGAAGGCTCCGATCAAAAGGCAGCAGCTTCACAGGATCACAGAGCAGCAATACCAACCGAGTCCAGTTGGAGTAAGACCTCTTGAGAAGAGGCAATCGGGCAAGTGCAAAAAGCTGGGACCTAGACCATGAGCTTGAACCAAGTCCAGGACAGGGAGGCCTAGGTGGACGATCCCTAGTAGGGTCATCTGCGACATTCAGGCGAGTAGGCACAAAAGGTGTAACCCCATACAAACCTCCCACAATCATCAACACACAGATTTGGCGAAGCAGGGAGGCAACAGCGTGAGACGAGGATCGGCCTTTGCTGAAGGCTCCTCTTGTCACAATGGAATCCACAAAGGCGACAAAACGAAGAGCTCGTTTGCCTTTCACCAAATCCATCACAAGGCGAAGTAAAGAGCGCAATTCCAGCAGGTTGATATGGGAAGGGCGTTTGAAGGCCCATGAGGCTTCAACAGACCATTCACTCGAGATGGCAATCTCGTTGACAAGTTGATTTTCGAGACCTTTAGGGTCCCCACAGTCTGATTCAAGGTGAAAGCTAAGCATAGACTCAAAGGTGTCAGCAAAATCCTGAGCCAAGGCTTTGGCGAGAAGGTCAGTATAGGTGGCGGACTTTTTGGTGTAGGCACCCTGCACTGGAACGTGCCGGGAACAACAAACACATCTAAGGCTGGCATGACGAGGCTTGAAACAAACTGAAAGAAACTTGAAGCTCTTGAGGTGAATCGAACCGTATCGGCATGAATCACACCTAGTCACAAAAACACCAGGCCTTCTAGCAAGTCCACCCCATGATGGCAGGTTTTTGAGTTTAGATGAGTTGGGCGTCTCCAAAAGCCCTGCAACCCTATACCGGCGACCAATGGAAAGTATAGTATAGTTGGAAGCCTCTCTGACCTAAAATGTTGCCGTCTTGTGTCTGTGGGTCTTCGGGGTCAAACCCGAATGGGAAGTTGACGTCTCTGAGGGGCGGCCGACGCATCACCGAAAAAGTGGTGCGTGGGGGTTCAATCATGAACCCCAGGATCAAGTTCTCCGAGATGAGCCACGAGAGCCAGGAAGCCACATGAGCCAACTTAAGGTCAAATTCTGGCGACACACTCAACTCTATAGGTGGGCCAACTGAATACCCGAGTTCGGCAACATAGTTGGTGACCTTTGCAGAGCCAGCAAATATTTCGATGAAAACGAAACGGAATGCAAGCGGCTTGGGCACAGAGCTACGGCCAAAATCCACAGGGCCCGAACCAAAACCCAATTGGCTGAGCAGGGACTCATCTTTGGAAAGAAGGCGGGTGTAGGAACCCTTACTCTTGCAACACCTAAATACGGCAGCATACACATCCTCAGGCACATTAGTTGACACGACAGCACCTCGATCAGAAGATGCATCCGTGGCAAACAACTTCTCACAAAAGGGGACACTGATGTCTGTCTTGATGAGCGGGGCCAGACAGGCTAAGAGAACAAGCTCGTTGGCAACGCGCCTTGGCAAAGGGACCACCTTGGCATACTTGTCAGAGACCTCAATGCTAGGAACCAGGTGGAAGGCTTCTTGAAGGATAGACATGAAAGGCCTCCTGAACATCAACACAGAGGTCCAACCTCCAAGCAACGACAGGTGGAGAGAGTCCGTCGTATGAGACAACTGGGCAATCTGGAAAGAAATCCAAGATAATCCAAAACGCTTTTGCGCAAAGGGCAACATCATCAGCTGCAACCTCTCCACCAATGACCTTTGCTCTAGTTGCCCCCTTAACATCCTTGTCAGGGGAGCCAATCAAAGAGAAGTCATGATAAGCTCGTTGGGCCGTGTTGAATGCTTTCACAGAACGAGACACTCTTCCATCAGACTTAGGCTCAACTGAGATAGCGAAAAAATCGTCAATCACAAGGCCTTGAAAATCCCTGGCTGCCACCACAGGTCCAGACCCCACAACAGAGCATTCTGCATCGAGAAGACCATAGTTCCGCAGAAGTTGCGAATGTGCTGCACATGCAAATTCCACCCCTGCGTGATCTCCCTGAAGGATTGAGTCAAAGGCTGCTACCAAAAGTCCAGGCTTGGTCTTCTGAGGGGGAGCCCCCAGGAAAAGTCCATCACCATGTTGGATTCTGCAGACCTTCTGAGATCTCCTCACATTATACTCTGCAAAGGCCTTTGTTTCGGCGACCATGGCAGCATCACAAAAAGGGCCCAGAGAATTGGACATAGCTCTCGAAGGAGTTACTGCGACTTGATGGTAGAAATCGGAGCGATCCGTCACTGAGATGCGCAGACGGTGATGATCCAAATCCATCATCAAATCACAAAGGCCGGCACCGGCCGGGAGCTCTGCACTGGGGCCTTCAACTTTAAGTTCACAAGCGTTTCTTCCACGCCTGTCTCCAATCTGCCTATCATGGGCAGCATCTTTGAGACACCCAAACACTCGAACCCAATGATGGCGAGGTACTTCGCGATCATGTAGAAAAAGCAACCCATTGATGTCCCAAACTCTGGCAATCTTGGCGATCTGAAGGGGTGTCTCTTTTATTTTGGGATACTCCCAAGGTTCAGGCAAGCGGTCCTCAAAGATGACCATAGGCTCACGATACGGCATACAAAGAGAGTCTGGGAGGAAGTCTGTGATATCCCAGTCGGCCTTTAAGCTTTATCCTCTCTGGATCGGCATCACGATAAGGCTCGAGCTCAGGGAGGGCCGAGTTGTCAAAAGGGATTTCGGTTCCTGCGAACTGCTTGGAGTAGGGCTCTGAAGCAACACCAGAAAGAGTCACAAAATCTGTAGCTTCACGAAGTCTTGCAACTAATTGTGGAAATCTGCGTCCAGCCCCAATCACACGAAATTTGGGAAACTGGCCGTCAGCACGAAGCATGGACCTGATCCTGCCGAAGATGGTCTTGTGAACGGCGGAAGGGGTCCGGTGGATCAAATCAAGAAAAGAAAAATCACCTCCACAATGCCAAAAGTTTAATGCCATCACAACACAATGCATAGCACGTTGAAAGTGAATCCTTCTACGAACTCGACTGCTCACACCTCTGGCCATCCGATCGAACGGGTTCTCAAAAGGAACCGGCAACGGGAACAACGTGCTGTTTGCAGCACTTCGGCTGCAACACGGCTTCATGGATCTTGCAAGGAATTCTGAAAAAGGCGTTCGGGAACGAAGGCAGTTGACAGTGAGGTGAGAGCACCAGGTATCGAAGCTCAACTCAAAATCAAAACCTAGCTGGCTTCTCCGGCCAGACACATGCATAGTGGGATTGGCCTCACCTCCAAACTCTTCGGCAGGGCGTGAGGAAACACCAGGACTGGTAATTGGAACTTTCTGGGAAGGCTTAGGATCATCAAGACATCCGACGCTTCGGCGATGGAGATTCTGGGTCGGCCTCTTTGGTGGGTGGATCTGGTTTGGCCTTCTTCACTTCGAGCTTGCGAGTCTGCAAAACCTCCATCTCTTTCAGGAAGGCCAAAGACGTGGCTGCCCAACTGGGGGGCGTCAACGGACCAAAGCTGCGCCCAAAGGCTGTGACATTCTGCAACCTGTCCTGAAACATCTGGACTGGCGGGTCCGAAGTGAGACCCAGGAGAAATCCAAGAGACCACTCTCCACGATCCAAAGCTGCCTGTTCTACAGCACAAAGGGCTAGAGCTGTGTGCTCTCTTGCCAGGTGATGATTGCCAGCTGCGAATGCGTCCATCACGTGGCCTAAAAGCCACATCACGTAGCCCAACTCTTTGTTTCTCTGGTATCCTCCGAACCGTTCTAGGTAAGTAAGAACCGAGGCACCTGAGACAAGCAACTCCTGCTCTGTGGAAGGGGCAGGGGAGGAAGGACTGAGCTTGCGATGCATCTGCTGTTGTACTTGCATGAAATAAGTCGACCTCCCAGCTGCAAGGTCCTGCATCATGCGGTCCCGACGCTGGACTCCCCTGGTCCCTGCACTGAACTGATTGGATCCAGAAGCAGAGAGGTCTGACATTGGATCCGACCCTGAGGTTAAGTGGGCCACCAAGGAAGTAATCGCTGAGCTCTGCTGAGCCAGGGCCAAAAGGATCTGATCTGAGCCTTGAAGTTGCGAGACTGGATCCATCACATTCCTGGGCTCGTCCTCCTGCGTTGGTTGATCTCCGGCATGAACTCCAGGAATCGGGGCCCTGGTCTTGGGCGGTGGTCCAATCAGACTGGCCACCTTTGGCAAGTTGGCTGCAGTTCCGACTAGGCCTGCAGAAAGACCTGGCATCTTGGGTGCAATCACTCTGGCGTCTCCCAATGCTCCTTCGGCACGAGTGGCAATAGGAGAAGGCGCCTTGGGCTCCTGCATGGACTTGATCATGGCCAACTGCATCTTCAGGTTCTCGACTTCCTCCATCCAAGAAACGTTGGTCACCCTTTTTGTAGCTGCTCGTTTGGCACCAGGAGCAGCCTTTCCTCCTTCTGGCTCTTCTCGAGCCGAATAAAAAACAGCCCGTGGAGCCTCCGTCTCAGAGGTCCACTCCCGAATCTTCTCACCAATGCCAGACATAGAGGGGAAGGCATTTGTCACAGACTCAAAGAAAGGGATCACATGGTTGTAGTCTTCAAAACGAGGATCATAGGGTTGCATATGAGCCACAACCTCATTGGTGAAGTCCACTAACAGAAATCCACAAACATCTTCCAGAGAAGTGACGGAACCATCTGCCTCCTCAACCTCCAGCTTGGACGACATCACTTTGTTAGGCCCAACAAGGGCCTCACCAACCGAAGCTGAGTTCCCAGCCTCCAAAACTTCATCTCGAATTATGGAATGAGGGATGGCCAACAGCAAGCCACCCTTCCTGTGCGCTACTGGAATGCAAAAAACCTCCACTGCATCATCCTCAACTGCGCCTGCAATGATCTCTCCAGGCAGGCTCAGGATCACCACACTAGGAGATCCCCTGAGCTGCTTCCTTTCCATTGCTGCAAAGGAGGAACTCGAATGCCAGCACCTGCACAGTAGATTGCAACCTCAGCAAGGGAGGCAAACTCCTCCGCAATCAACCACTCCTCCGGTGTGTTGCCAACCAGCTTGGCAAAATCAGCCTTGCGGCTCACACGAACAGGCTTGGAACCCAAGCGATAACGAAGAATGATCCAATGCTTGGAAGGAGGACCAAAAGGGGCTGAGGGCTCGTAGGGAGTATTTGTCTCAGCGGAGATGGTCGACCAAAAACCTGCACGGAAGGCACGATGAGCACGACGGTAGCAGGCCGTGGAAGGGCCCTTCAATTCCCGGCAAGCAAAGTCCAACAAAAATCCAGGAGTATCAGGAGGGCCAGTCTCAGCCCCACGGAACAAGTGCAATTCGGAAAGTTCCTCAGCAGAAGAAAATCCAAAAGGAAGTGCAGGTTCACCAACAAATTCCCAGTCACCCAGATCAGTGACAGGAGGAGCAGCGGAAGTCCCCACAGGCACAGAATCCAATCGAGATACCAAATCACTAACCTGAAGAGTTAGCTGTTCAAGGGAGGCCACCAAGGATCGGATGTCAGAGGCAGTGACCCGGTCAGAACTACTGCTCATCCAAGAGATAGGCAGCTATGGAAGGCAGGAGGAGAAGGCCGAGGTTTGGATGGAAGACCCCAGGACGAAATCCAAAGGCAGTAAAGTCCAATCAACAAACCAAGACAGAGGCCAAATCCAGAACCAGCCAAAAAAGACAGGACAGAGGAACCACCACAATGAGCCGGACACGACAATGACAAGGACGAATCACGGAAGACGGAGACTCCCGTGGCCAATCCCTGAACCCACTGCATGAGACTTGAGAGGAATGTCACAACACAGTTATACACATTTGGGGATAGATCAATTCCATATTCAGTTGTACAGTTTTACCATGTTTTACCGCTTTTGTGATTCTTTTCACACATGGGCAAAGGGGGTCGGAAAGCAAATCTGTCCATAGACTGACAGCATTCATATGCACATCCCTTCCAGCAATTAGGGCACCTGTTTGCACAAAACTGTTGGTGACTGGTCGCTTCTCTAGGTCACCCCTTTTACATCTTTGTATCCAAGTTGCCCCTTGAGCTGGGCGCGGTTCTTGCACAGCCTCAGCTTCCACAAAGACTCTGAAGGTCTCCATGGGCAGTCGACGACGCTGAGAGTAGGTCTCCTTAGACGCAGCCAAGACCAAAGCCTCTGTACTCCCCCTGTCATACAGTCAGCTGCCTGAAGCAAATGAGAACCAAAAAACATCCTTGCTGCCTTACTCAACTAAAAGAAAAACAAAGATTTGATAATTGGACTCAAGTGTCTGAGAGCCAGCTTGGTTGTACGAAGCTCTGCCGCACAGGAGTGCTGGCAAACATCGATTCAAATCCGTACCTTTTTGCCTTGCAAATGTTGGTTTCAGCAGGTGATCAAATGTGCACAAGGAAAAAACATCTGAAATATGAAACATGACTCACTTGAAGTCAACTCATGTCAGCCCTGCCTCTTCCTTATCCTCGGATGAGTTTTACACGGCACAAGTAAGTATACAGCTAAATCAAGCAGATTGAATGGTTCAAAGGGTGTTCTCTTTTCAGACACACCACAACTCATGTCACAAATGGGATTCTGCTTTGTTGCCAAGAAACGACTACAATCACCACCTGATTTTCACGCGGAGTTTGCAAGCATCTTCGCAGCTCATCGCTGCTGCTCCAAATCTGGAAAGAAGCTGCGGCTAGCTCCTTTTAGTGACAAAGTTAAAACTATCTCACTAGGTGAAACACCACTGTCTCTTGATAAGAACCCACAAGTTGTTCGTTGATTCACATACTCGCCATGATTGTGTTGCTCCAGTCATTGCACTCACAAAATCTTCCTTGGCCATCTTCTCCAAATCAGGGGCATTCCCAAGGGTCGTCTTCGATACAAATATGTCGCATTTCGCAAGCACGGCAGTGAAACCTGCGGCTAGCCCGACGGTCAAACTTGTACCATGTGTTGGTCGGGTCCAGTCTGAAACCTTGTATGTATAGATTTGTTGCAAAATCATGCCAGCAGGAAATTCCATCTTGATTGCCTGCTTGGTCTAAGCCCATGAGTATGATTGATCCAACAAATAAATGTTGGAATCACTCGCCTGATTGCCTGCCACTCTCTTGGAATCAATCTAGCGAATCAGTATCAAACGACAAAATTCAACCATTGTTTCACTACCTGGATGAGAACACAGACTGATTGAAACAACTCCATGACTTGAATCAAGGGACATGCAACAGGTCCAGGACCAGCGGCAGCAAAACCACTGGGGTTGCCTTTCAGGTGTGAAGTGCAAAAATGGCTCACCGAAATGGCTTGAGAATCTTTTGTGCAGAATCAAGTTTAAGAGAAGAAGTTTACGTGCGAGCTTGAATCTCAGCAAGCCTACAAAGATCTACAAACCTGTTCAATGCAGAAGTCTTGCTTTCAGACTTTGCACCAAATACCTGTAGTTTTTCTGCTACGAAGTCACGAAGTCCAGGATGCTTCGGAACCACACGAAACTTCTGAAAGCTTGGTGATCCTTCGCGTTTTTGTAATACTATCACTATCACTCAAACACTCTCAGCTGAGGTGCTGATGGCATAATCTCGTTCTGGCTGAAGGCTTCCAAGGCGAAAGCAGTCGAGCAGCCATTGCACTGAAACCTGCACTTTCCGAAAAGAGCAACTATTCCACGTCAGAAACGCATCCATTGACATCACTGACAAGAAGTTCAAGTAGCAAATAGTCTGGTGACTTGAATAGCAACCAAGAAGCTAGTGGAATCTGTCGCTTTGTTGCAACCTCTGCAATTCCGTTTTGCAAGAGCGAAGGCTCCCCGCCTAAAACATCATGCTAGCCATCGCACGCATCCAATGAGATCAAACGTGTTTGAATTTCTAGACAACAGCCTCTAAGGACTCCGACAGCTCTCTGAAAATGGCATCTGGTTTGCTATCAAACTTGCTATACACTCAATGCAGCTCCCTTTCCATTCGTTGGTTGTTCAACGGCTGTTCGTTTTGAGAGTCTTAACAAATCAACTACCGCCAATTCGTGACCAGACACACACAAAGTGAGTCAGCTCAGACTTTTTTGTGTTTTGCTGCGCCACCTTTGCACCAAGAACCTGAACAAGCTCCTGCAGAACGCTAAGCCAATGCCTACTTTCTCATTGTGTCATCTCTTGCAAAGACATGGTACAAGCCCGACAGACTCAATGCTAAACAGCCAAGTCCAAAGTCCCTGTTAGCGACTTGGCATTCTGCGTCCTCAAGATGTAACCTCTCCCGACTGCTCTTGCGATCTTGTTCCAGTCCAGTAATCCGGATCATAAATTCGGACCTGATCAAAAAAAAACTCACTTGGAGGGACTTCACCAAGAGTGGCAAGCTTGTATGGCTTTCTGAACACAAATATCGAAGTGCCAAGAGTTGGTCCCTTGAGTTAGTTTCCTGGTTGAAATTTGACATGCATCAAACATCATCTATACAGAATTGTTGTCAAACCAATACTGCAGGCCAGGTGGATCACAAATAACCAAAACAATCCAGGGAAAAATAACAGGAAAACAAAAAAAAACAGCAAAGCCAGCAAAGCCAAAGAAACCGACCAAACACACAAAGCAAGCAACCTACCCACTTAGAAAGAAACCAGAAGTTGAAACAACCAAACAAACAAACAAACAAACAAACAAACAAACAAACAAACACACACGACCCAAAGAATGAAACAAAACCAAAAACGCAACAAGCAAACAGAAAAACAAAACAAAAAAATGATAAGACAAAACAACAAAAACAAGCAAAGCAAAAGAAAGGAACCAAAGTAAGTAAACGAATCCATAAGTGAAGGGATACTCAAGTAAGGAGGTACCTTGCCAACTAAATAGCTATCTGTATAGTACCTGGTTTGAAAAAGTAGTTACAGCCAACAAGCACTCCAAATGAATGTGACCGAGCGGCATCGATGATAATGGCATGGCATGCTTTCCAGGTTCAAAATGTGGAAAGGCGGAGCTGGGATGACGGGTCTTCTCAGCGATGCAAGCCTGCAAGGCTAAGGTCCATAGACAAAAATCAGCCCATGCCCTTCAGTGACCTTCAGAGCAAACAGTAGTGGTACCTTTAACCAACGATGTGATCTCTAGTTGACATGTTCACAGTTGCTAAACGCCAAATGTGAGCTACTCCGGATCTGATGTCTGGCCTTGAGCCAATGCAGAGTTACTAGTTGCAAGTGAGGAGGTGCAGCAAATGCTGGAGGGCCATTCCCTGGGCAAAGGCACATAGTGGCTTTGCCAATCCTCAGCAACAGCATGTCTCCACTCAGGTAAGACAAAAAAAACCCTCCAAATGACGTTGACCGATATATTGATGTTATCATACCTCTATCAAGTCCCAACCAATCGCAAACCCTTAGCACTGGCACAGTTTTGCTGTGATTGAATTTTGAATCCAGATGTTGACTAAGGCGGGTACATCAAAGCATTGATGCTACTTCCGATTCCGTGCACAGCGGAGCCACCATTCTTGCCTGGGCGATGCTTGAGAAACGACACTTTCTCATGGGTTATCAAAGAAAATGGGCCTTTGTATGCGTGCTGCGTGCACGTTCCGCGTTCCTGGTCCCCAGACCATGGCATGATCCCACCCCCACACACACGCAACTAGTGCTAGTAATATATACTAGTCCTCTGTTGTACTAGTACTGCATAGTAGTGCTAGTACTAGTAGTACAGTAGAACTGATAATAGCACTATGTATATATATAGTACTCCTAATACTGGAAGTACTACTAGCCACCACCAAAGAGGGGTCTGAGGGGTATTACCAGCGACCATAGAAAGATATCTATGTGCACTAAGAACCGCTTATGCAGTCTACAGTAATCACTAGAGAACATCAGCACTCTTCCACAACTCCTTGGGCTACATCCACAAGGATGCCTCAACCCAGCCCCACCCACTGGACCGTTTCTGTTTCCATGCTTTTGTTATCGCCAATCTGCATCTCAGCCTAGCAAGCATTCCATACCTCCAAAGCTGATTGAATGCTCAATTGTTTCCAAGTTGCAAATCTGTTCCACAATTTGCGGTTCTTCAGTCGATGGCCAGCCTGCAATCCCTAAGACCAAGCCAGTGAAGATACCATCCAACAGAGGTGGAGATATCTGCCTGACACACTCGAATTTCGTGGCTTTGACATGAATTCGGTGAAGGATCAGTCTGGTCCATGATAGAAGATTTTGATCTGCCAGCATGAAGGCGCAATGACGGCACAAGGAAATATTCATTGAGTCATGAACTTCATCTTCCAATGCTGTCTGGTTGCGGCTCGACATCTGCCAAAGGCGCTGAAGCCGGAGGATCCACAGCTGTCCGCAGGGTAGATGCGGCAAGAGCTTGAAACGATACGTCTGGGACATCTGGGACATCATCTGCACCAGTGCTGCGCACCTTCACGGCACACGTCGAAGTTGACGATCAAAGTACTTGCACATGAAAAACCCAGAAGTTGGTAAAGGCTGTCAAAATTCCTTCCAACGGCCAACGGCAACATACTTTGAAAGAGATCCTGCACCAGTTGATAAGTAGCATCTCCCATCTTTTAAACTGGTGGACATTTTTCCATCAACAGTATCTCAAAGCGGGAATGGAAAAACGAGCAGTCCAGAGCAGTCTTGCAATGAAATTTCACATCAAAAGAGCTTCCTTCCCGCTGCTTTCTGGCAGTGCACCCTCCTGAGACCATGGGCAATCTTCCGCACATTGCCGAATAGCGCGCTACGGACCGTGTCGCAGGGAGGATTGTAGGATACCTGCTGCCTTCGGCTGTGACGACAAAATCCCACAAAACTCAACACAAGACTGGACAGTCGGACAGACCTTCGTTCACTATGACGAAGAGCTGTTCAAGTTTTTCGAATCCAGCCTTGGGAAGTCCGTTTCTGATGCCCTGGTGCCACAGGCACAAGCTTCCAGCCAGGACACATCCAAAAAACGGATCTCCTCGATACTACAAAACCAGGATGAACGACATAAGATCAGCAAATAGAAAAGCATGACGAAAACAATGCTCTAGTCATTTTCTTTATGGGCAGCGTCCTTGTTTGTGGGCACAGATACCTGCACACATGTGTCTGGAAGCACATTGAAGAGAACCTGCATCAGATCCAACATCAAGGTTGTGTCAGAAGTAATTGCAATCTGATTACTTGCAACTTCCTTGCAGTAATGCATTGTAATTCCTTTTTCAAAGGGCATAGCACTATTCTGGCTCTGAGTTCCAAATCTCATGATTCTGAGATATTGTTCGTGTGTATTTGTCTTTGCGCTTTCAGTGTTGAAAGCAACATGCCAAGCCAGGAAAAATCCACACAGTTTGCAACGTAGCATCTACTACTGAAGATCTGTCAATAGATAGAGTACAAAGAATTCAAAAAAGGCACTCTCAATGGAAAACCTTTATTCAACTGAGTTACATGTGTAATTTCAGGATCCAAAGCATTGAAGGTAGTAAAAGCACCACAGCGAAAAGCCCACGCAAGGGCTGCTTCACGGCTGCCTGTACAATTCCCAGAGTAATCAAAACCAGGACAACTCACAACAGTTCATAACAACTCTCAATGCCACATCCACAACTTAGACAATCTTTCCCATGTCTTGGTTGGTATTCAGGAAATGTGAATAAAGGATTTGGCTTCGGCTCCGCCGAACGACAAGAAACCAACAATGTCTCTGACACAACTTGTCCCTGCATCGGCCTGCTTCCAAGTACCTGTGGTCATGGAAATGCAACTGCGAGATTGAACCCTTTAAAAAGCTTTTAATCACTGAATGATGAAAAGGAAGAACTCTGCAAGCACATTCCATGTGTGGCACCGGTGAAGCCCTTTGCCCAGGGTCCCCTCATTCTGCGTCCCAGAAACAGAAGGCATAGAACACAGTCGACCAGCGTCATCTTGCATTCTGCTTCCATGCTTGCAGGTGAGCTTCCATTGACAACGCCTGGCTGTGGCACCTGCAATCTTCAGTTAATGTTGCGGCGTGGGCATAGGCATGGGCAGTCTTACGTTGAATATGACTCAACAAACGTTTCTCATATCCCGTCTGAGCAAAAATACCTCCAAGTCTCCAGAGATCTGAAGTGTACAACGAATCTGGAGGCATCGCTCCAACCACTTTGGAGGAGCCACTTGCTGCCCTCTTTTCCGAGCTTCCTGCGTTCCAAGAGTGTCAGAAACTTCATTGGCCACATCCACAATCTTGCATTGGAAGTATATTAGCAGAGTTCTTAGTTGCATGCGTAGAATCATCAGATGTTGGCCAACCCCCCCCAACTGGAATGTTGTACATACTTATCTACATAGTAGTGATCTGACGGGGATTGGTCGCGCAGGCGTGGAGGCCGGCTACACAACGGCGGGTCATAATCTTTGCAACGCCCTTTAAGATTTCTGGTACCTACTGAATATCCGAACAATTCAGCATGCCCATAACATGTAACAAGAGCGCCTTGTAGGTTGACCGAGATGTATCTGGAACAATCACAACCTCTGCCTTGTCAAAGGGCACGATCTGTGCCTTGGCTCGAAGGCTTAGAGAAGCCCGTTGAAGCAAGGACTTGTGATGCTCTTGAGGAAAGTCAGCAAGTGAGAAGTGAACAAGAAAACTGGGGTTCTCCGAACCAGGGCACTCCACTTGCGATGGCCCCATCTGTGAGGCGTGTGGGATCCTGCCCAAGCACAATAACATAAAGCAAAGCTTGATGTCCCTCTTTTTATCATCCGAGGGAATGATCCTAGCTCATACCCTACCGTTAAGCAATATTCAGCTTGACTTGGAACATGATTCATCCAGAGATTACAAGAAAACAGGGCTTTTCCCAGGTCCAAAAACACCTTCAGTGGAAGCGGATGTATTTGGGAATGCTTCTAGCACTGCAAGTCAGGAAAATGAGTTGCAGTCCAACCTGCAAATCTCCACGGCATTCTGCATCAAAACAAATCGCGAGCCCAGCCAAAGGCGGCAAATGATGCGACCTGTGTCAGTGAAGTTGTGAGATTTATATAGATTTATGATGATTTAATGATGATTTAATGATCATTATCATAACGTAATTTAATGCAAAAGTTCCAATGCTTGCAGGTCTTTACAAATACCTGTCATATCCTCTCAATAATTTCATGCCAGGTAGCTGCACGTCCACAAGCCGCTTGGACTCCCAGACGGACTCAAGGTAACTAGGCTTCACGATTGGGATGCGCTTCGCTAAGGCTTCTTGGTACTTGGAGTCTGGATGGATGCTCACCTCATGCTGCAGCTTGCCTTGACAAGCTTTGACAAAAATTTGACATGCCTGCCGAATTCAGTCCAGCTGCTCGAGAAGCTACCAGCAACTCTGTGCCATTGATCACATCTTGCGTGCAACGGGCTCCAATCCATTTTGCCAGACTCTGACATCGCGCTCGCTGCCATGGTTCCAATGCCTGATTCGAAAGACTTCATGGCTCCATCAGACTCCTCTTGTTTGTCATATGTTTTTTTACACGGCCAATCTCTGCTGGAGAGCTGAAAAGCATAGAGCTCCAGGGCATATGTAGATCAGGTCAAAGAGTGGCAAGGCAGGAACCTCCGGCAGCCGTCAGATTACATAAAATAGAAAATGGGTTACGATGGCTCAGCAAGGTGGATGCTTCGGGGACCTTTCATCAATATAAGTGCGTTGGGTTTTCACATACATGTGTAAATTTCACAAGATTCCAAATCCCTTGTACAACAAGCCTTTAACAGCATTTGCTTGTCAAAATGAGACCCCTGTCCACCTGCACACATTCTGACTGCTTTACACCGAGGGCCTGCCTACAGCTACTTTAAATATGTCCAATCAAACCTAAACAAGCACTGGTCGTTTATCTCGGCCGATATCAACGCCTTTGTCGCCCTCAAGATCAATCAACATCTCACTATACAAGTACATTATATTAGTTTACATTACATCACATCACATCACGTTCCATTCGATTCCATTACATTGCATTACATTACATTACTCATGTGCATGTCATTGTTCATCATGCGTGCAGTCTAAGTGGCTATGTGGCTTTGCCAGGAGAGACTTGGCCAATCTCCACAACCGTTTGTAGCAAACGCGCAAAAGAGCGACAAAAAACCAAAAGAAAAGTCCTTCGTACAAATTACAAATTTCACTGCAAATTTATTGCCCAAGTCCGCAGTGTCTTGTGTGCAAGTCCCTCAAATTGTGCAATGCAGTGCATATCATTGTAGATACGCGATGCTGGGCAAAATGAAACTGTGTCTACAGGATAAGTTCTATTCTTTAACAAGTCTGAAGCAAGTGTGCGGACTGGATCTTGTAATGATGAACTATCAAAGTATGGATTTCAGTCATACATACAGGTATGTATCTGCAGGCGTTAAATCCCTCAGCCAAATCTGAGTTTAAATCCCCTGGCAATCAATCTGCAAGGTCTTGGTCAAACGGTCATACCTCAATTTCAATGCTACCAACACTACCCCCTTCCAGCCTTGCTCAGCAAGCCAGGGTCTTGCAAAAAGCGCCGCACCTCGGCAACAAGTCATTTACAAGTCCCTCAAGATGCCTCTCTTTGGTGGTTCTGGAATTTCATGATCTTTCATGAATGTGCTGTTTGTAGGAAAGGCAAACTGTGCCCTGGACAAAGGGCAGCCCAATCACTCTCCGTTTTCGCTTCTCCAAGGCCGCCAGCTCCTGTTTTTGTGCTAGAACATGCTGAACCCACAGTCTCCCTTAGATTGCGAATCCAATGATCACCACGACTGACCCAAGGGGATGGGCTGCGATGGAATGTTTACAAAGTCGCCAGTTTGCACTGCCAAAAAGTGTCCTCCTGCTCAAAATCTGGAAGCACTAGCAGGGCCCCATCCTGGGAAGGGAGCAGGTAACGAAGCAAAATACCCACTAAATGCCCACTGGGATGATGTCTCTGGAACAGAGCTGCCAAGGAGAACCCTCAGAATGGAGCTGACTTTGAGCTTCAAATTTACGAATCTGGTCACTAGTCCACTGGTCTTGCCTTTGGCAACCGTATGCCAAGCCAAACTCGACTCAACATAGTTGACTGACACACTTGGGACCAAAGAAGTAATTTCATGATCATCATGCTACATCTAGAATGTCTGGCCCCATCTCCCCCAGCAACATTGCATGCCCACAATGCAAGTTGATTATTCGAGGTCTCGATGCAAAGTACTGCGTACGTGATATGATATAATGTACTGTAATATAACTATAGAACTATTACACAATGTGTACATATGAAACTACAAGATTGGTAAAGTTGCTTTGCATGCACAACAATGAATTCCAGCCTCCGAGTCGGAGAAGGAAGCATACTTTGGCTTCGAGGAAACCAACACTCGAAGTTCTGCTTGTTGATCCCCTGGAATTCGAGGACTCAAATGCAGTAGCAAAGGTAGCCTCGCCAGTCCAGAGAGAGAGAGACGTGAATCCCACGCCACCGTCAAACCAGCCACGCCATGCGTTTGATATGGAAGTGTCTGAAACGAAAATTGAGTTGCAGAAAGAAGAGCTACAGTAGGCGCTGCAATTAGCCAATGGCAACCATCGTTTCAGTGTGACAAATCCTAGAAAGCTGAACAAGTCTGTTGAACTGAACTTCCTGAGTGTATGAATATATCATCAGTCCTTTTGCACCTTATCTCAGAATTCTGCCAAAGTCACCACATGCCAGAGCTTGTGGCACTTTTTGTCTCACCCTGCGAGACCAGCGCATCAGAGGCACTTCGCTTCATGGCATGCGTTGAAGTGTTGGCTGAAAGAGTCACTCCTTACAAGCCTTCCAGCCCTTTAATGGCTTTCAGTAAATGATTTGAACGTGTTAGAAATCCGTGACAATGCAAAGTTGTCACCTTGTTTGATAAATCATGTCTCAGTTGCGGAAGCAGCAAAGTCCACAACTTTTGACACTTGCTGCCTCCAAGCTTGACCTTAAGATCCGTTTAATATTATATATATACTATAGATTAATACATAAGTATGCAAAACTGCAGCTTTTCCTCCGTTGTTCATTGTGAAGTGGAAGTGAGAAGTACACCCAGCTGTCACTAGTACGGGTTGGAACGTCACTGACATGGCATCGCCGGGTTCAAAGGTGATATCATTTTGTGTGAGATTGGAAAGCGAACCTGTTTGCCGAACAAGAACACAATCTGGTAGTTCTATATTTACATAGATATGCTTGAGCAATGCAGACAAATTTGCAACCTGGACCACATGTCTTTTTGTGTCTGTTTTTGAACAAGACTGGCACTACAAAGCTAAGACCCAGCTAAGGCAAAAACGCCAGAGTACTTGTAGCTCTGCAATGAATCACTTGCAGCAGACTTGCCACGAACTGGGTTCCCCACTTGCGACCACTTAGGACTTCCTGCCATCGGAGTCTGCGCTAATGGTTCGAAAACCTTTTGCCTTCTAGGGAGCCACGGCGGTAAGACAGGAGCGACATGTGGGCAAACACAGTTTCTATTTTCACACTGGCCAACAAGGGCCCCTAAAGCCCGATGACAACCCGAGGCGCTCCTGTAGGAGAGCCACATCTTCGGCACGCTCCTAACGAGTGAGATTGCGCACAGTCGGTCCGTGTGCACTGGACTCAGTCTCACCGTCTCACCAAGTAAATATCAATGGCCATTAGGCCTTAGTTGTATTTTTACATTCGAGAACTAGTCTAGATTCTAGATTCTAAAAAATATATGGCCTAATCTCAATTCCAGCATCTGTTGTCAAAATTTCTGCCTTGAGCAACCACCGGATGCAAAGAACTGTTTCTGTGCACAAGTCTCTGCATGATGACACAGCATAGAATTGACTACAGAATCTAGCTTCTTTATCTGCACTCCTCATCCGTGTACTGCATCACTGCATTGTAGGATCCTGGGGTTTCACATCAGGTGTCCGGCTACTTGAAGTCAAGGGAGGTTTTCAAAATGAAATGTTGAGAAGCCACTGAGTTGATAGGTGACAAGAGTTTGCCCTTCCAAAGCAACGACTCGAAAAGTAAGGGGTTGACAGTACCACTTTCGAACTTGCATTGTGCTTTTGCAAAAGAATCAAGGCTCTCTTTTTACCTTGCGGAGTCCATGCATCACCAAAAGCATTTACATAGAATGAATCATCTGAATGTGACTGCAAAGCGGACTCCAGGATTTGAAGTGCTACTGAACTCTTGAATGCACGTTGCCTTGAAGTGTCATTCAGAGGTGTCAATCTTTGGTGCTTTTCGTTTCGCAGCCGTTTGCCACGTCTCTCTGCAAGACTCATTGCTATGTCTTACGAGTCTTGCATGTCAGCACCCTCAATCTGCAATCTGCACTCAACGGACTGGTCGGCATCGCCGGATGCTTGGATGGCATCGAGCGGAACAGCACTGAGCATCTACCCAACATGCGTGGTTCACAGCACGACAGCCACCAACACTTGCTCGACTAAGAGCACGATTCATGGAGGTTGCGACCAGTTCATCCAGCCCTTCCATTGCGTTGGTTTTGCTGGTGGCTTCGACTTCGAGCATCGCCTGACCAACTGGAGCATGGGAAGAAGCAACTGCAGAACCAGCTAAGGTCACCATGCACAACAACCGCATCAGCCAGTTCAGCCCAAGCATGGCAGGGAGAGAAACTCAGAAACTCTTTCGAATGAGCTCTGCAAAGTTAAATGGACCTGTTTGAGCTTGAGCAGAAGGCACGGAGGCGCGACAGATAGTGAGGTCATTTGAAATTGAGAGAAAGAGGGGTGAACGAAAGCTGTGAGAATGGTCGTGTGGGAAACCTACCATGACTGTGACCCTATCATCAAGCTGACTAATAGACTGCGTGAACTGAGTCCCAAGAGATTAAATACTGCTATTAATAATCATAATCATGTTGCTCCCCATAGTAAGGTTGTTGGTTCCTGCTGGTTGAGTTATCTGTGTTCATGATGACAGTGGCGATGATGATGATGATGATGATGATGATGATGATGATGATGATGATGATGATGATGATGATGATGATGATGATGATGATGATGATGATGATGATGATGATGACTGATGATGATGATGATGATGATGNATGATCATGATGATGACGATGATGACGATGATGACGATGATGACGATGACGATGATTGCTTTGGAGGTGGTGGGGACTGGGCTCTGGGGGGTGGCTCCCCCCAAAATATTGATACATCATCATGATACTAGTAATATACACATACTATAAACATGACATATAGTGTCACAGTGCTGTAATGTCCCAATGATGTGAAACATGGGCTTCCTAAGTGAAAAGCACTCAAATAGTCTTCGACAGCACTCGTGACCTGCTTGAATAAAGCTCATTGCTATTTCATGCAAGAAACGCCGTGACTGTTCAGTGAAAAACTGCTCTGGGGTGCCCACATCTATACAAGCACATGGAACGCCATGCCGCATTCAAGCGAGGAGATTTCGAAGAAGAGTTGAGTGTTCGAAGATATCAAGGAATGTCATTGCACTGTCATCACCATTTAACTCTGCCAGTGACTTGTGAAGGGATCTCGGTTCAGAATCCTTTTACCTCATAGGATCATGGTACAAGGCTCTGTCCGAGCCAACTCAGCAGACAAGCTCCAAAGGTCTTCTCAAAGCGGTTACACAAATCAAATCTAAAATCTGCAGCACTGTGGGAAGAAAGTAGACACTCTAAGCTGACCAGACTGGTAAACCGGTCACTTTGCCTTATTTGAATGTGGTACTGGACTAGGTCACTAGCTGGCACCCCAATTCCTTTGAGAAGTCATGTCGCATGCACAAAGTCCAAACCAAAAGATCGTCGGAGAGATCTGATTCTGGCAAACAAGCCGGGCAGGACTTCTCCAATGAATAGATTGACATTTCGCTACATTCAATTTCTCCAGCTGCCTGAGCAACGTCTGGTACTTCAGCATTGACGCATCGACTGGGGGGTACAGCTATCTATTTGTGTCATCGACTTCCAGAATACCATTCATACGCACCCCGCCAGCACGCAACCAAATTTCCATCCCTTAACATCTTCGGTCAACTCCACTCGTTTGATCTCTTCAATAGCCCTCCACTTGAACGCAACCGCCACGAATCCCTCCCTAGGAATGCGTCTGAAGCTTGACAGCCAAAAGTCGGGACTGAGGCTCCAGGCATTCAAGAACAACTTCACAAAGCGTCCAAAGCTGCGAAGGGTGGCTGCATATGTTCGACAGCGATTAAATTCTAATATACGAACTGGAAGTGAAAAATCATCCGACTTTCATGCATGTTTGTCTTTCACTTTAGCAACTGGCGGGCTGCAAGTGAAGACGTTTCTTTCCAAAGCAAAACCAATTAACAAAAAATGACAAGCTGTGGTGTAAAACTACTCTCACTCTGGCCCCACCGAGAGGAGTTGTCATTGCGAAGAGTCCGAGCATTGCCCAGTGCCTCGACAAATAATTGCAAGAAATCAATCAGTAGCAGGAGCCTTCCCTGGGAATAAATAGATTTGCCTGGTGGAAACCAGGGGCTCGCAAATGACCATGGACTTTTTAGGTTTGCGACAAAGAAAACATGCAGAGCCTCTGTGATAGGGTTCGCACTCATCATGATCTGATGAACTTCGGCCTGCCAAATTTATTTTCATCTGACGCAGTACGCAGTCCATTCCCCACCCTTTTCACCTGTGCCCACGCAGACTTTAGTCTTCGTGAAGCAAAGCTAACATGGTCAAAACACAACCTTGCTCGCTTCCCTGGACTCATGAAGGCTCAAGTGACAAAGACAACTTATCTCCAGCGCAATAATATTTTATACTGTAACTATAGTATACATTTTTATATACAGTAATTGTCAATCAACGAGGGTTACTCTCCCACCAATACCCTGAAACTTTGCTAAACCACGCAGGAGCCAAACACAGAAGACCTGACAAAATTCAAAATGATAGGTTTATTGACTTATTGACATTGATCAATGTCATTCTTGGAAACAAAGAAGTTCGCAACGCAAGCCCAAACGCAATATAGCGGTAAATGTCCTTCTGACCCTGTTGCAAACCAAGACTGGCGGTTGAGTCCAACCTTGTCACAGTTGACAGGTGAAACGTTAATCAAAGAAACCTGATCAAAAAAAGTTCCATCACTTTACACCTTACTGGTCAATTCTGGAACTGGGAGAAAGAACAAGCTACGCTGCGAGGCCTTCATTGATTACTTCTGGCTGATTACAACTTCATGCAGTGACTTGGTCGCCAAATGTTTGCAATAATGCTGCCCTGGAATGTGCCGTTTAGACCTACCTGATAGGTCTCCTGAGCTGCTTGACCGACCAGTCCGCTCGCTGACAGTGCTGGAACGTCTGCGTGATCCTGACCTCGCTTTGATTGCACGAGGGATGGGCTGCCTTTAGAAACATACTGTTCTGACAAAATATTTTGTTTCACCGCCACATCTTGATATGCACTACAGTTTCCAGGCGTTGATCTGACAGTGGAGTTGAATATTCATGATTCATGACTGTCACTACCACTGCCACTAATCACTACGACTACAGCTGCGACTACAACTCTGACTACAACTACAAGTACCACCACGACTACCACTACGACCACCACGACAACTACTACTTCCACCACCACCGCCACCGCGACCGCGACCACGACCAAGACTACCTCCTGCTACTACTACTTACTACTATAATTCTTATCTTCTACCAATCTTCTACTAATTATCCTGTTGTTGCTGTAAGCACTTTGAAAAGTCCGTTCCTCTGAATTTTTCCAACCAAACTTTCTTTGATAATTGTGTATGATTTCTAGTGATACGGAGCATGACAGTTGACGGTGACAGTCATCTTTTTTTGTCAACATCAAGATTCGCCTCGAACTTGGACTGGACCTGAGTAAACAGTGCCCCAACACTTGCAGAAGCGGCCATATATACCATGTTGGCAAGAAAAAGTTCGTTGGTCACGGGACGACCATCTGAACCATTGTGCTTAGATCTCGACTTTGCAGGAGACGAGAAGTAGAGCATGACGTGCTGCACAAAAAGGAATGAAAGACGAATAAAAGGCAGCAAGACATGTACCGGCTTCATCTCAGAGATCCCTCATTGACATTATTGTCATGTACACATGTGTGCAGTCCCGGAAAATTCCAATCCACAGCAGCCTTGGCAGTTTCCGTCTTGCCAGCACCGCTTTCACCCTGATGGGTACAGTAGAATCCAGCATGGAGGAAAGACACCACAAATGTTTTTGTTTTTGATGTGATCAGTGATATGCCACAGCAGCTAATTTCTTGGCACAATCCAAAAGCATGCTTGATGCCCCATGCGCAAGCATTCAATCACAGATTACACCCACATGAACTGCACACAGATCCTGGATGACGAAGGACACACTGCGCCTCAATTCGACGCGTACATGAAAAGCAAATGAGGCGTGCAAGTCCAAAACATCTGACAAATGTGAAACCTAAAGATGATGATAAGAGGGATGAGCTCCCTCAGCCCTTGTGAAACTAACACATGGCCGCCAACTTAAGCTTCCGGCCCGGTGCGTCGAATGAAAGCCCACGCCTCGACAACACAGAACCGATCCATCGAAATGTTGTCCTTGAATGTGCGCATACCTTCACATGTCGGTCAGCTTTCCTTGTTTTACAAGTCACAATCTGTTTCATGAGCTCCTGTCAAGTAGACTACCAAAAAGAACTGCAGCTATGGGTAGACACCCACAAAACCCGTTGAACAACTCTCAAAAAGCATCAAAAAGCTATGTGAAGCAGAAAGGGATTTTAAAGAAAGAGCTGTTTAAGAGCACGTCCTGCAAGAGCTGAGACAGAAGCTTCCCGACACGCTGCCCAAATGTGCGGCTCATCCGTGCTGAAGCTGCACGAGCCTGCTACAGTCAAGCAGAAAACGTGGCAGAGTGAGAGTTTGGAAAGGATGAACCTTTGCTCTCTCTTGGGCTTGCAACAGAATACCATAAAGTGCCATGTCTGAGTGCTAGCATGAAAATCACAGCACCTTGATCTTCGCAAACTATTGTGTGGCAGGTGCAGCAGTTTCCTAAAAAAAGTTTGAGTTGGCAGAAGGATACCTGCCTTCCAGCTCGTCTACGCGCAAGCATGCCTGGGTCGAAGGGCTTGGCGACTGTTCTGCAAATCAATGCACTAGTTATTTCAACAACAGCAAAGTCACTGCCATCTGCCGTTCAATGTCCCCAAAAGAAGTCTGTCCAGTTCCTGCCTTGTACGATGGCAAGGTGGTTGGGTCTTCCAGACATGGCACTGGCCTCCACACAATGCAAAGTGAGTAGTGACTCAGTGAACTCACAGCAACCAGCAGAGACTCAAACAGTGTCAACACCGCTGCCTGAAAGGGTTGCATACCACCAATGACTTCAAGGCTCCATAGGTGTAAATGTCCTGCATGCAAGCACTAAATAATACTTGCCAATTTTTGGAAAGACCCAAGGACTCGAGCGATGAAGAGGACTTGGTAAATTATACAAAACGGTACTTGAACATCAACTCGTGACGTGTGGAGAGTTGCTCTTTTGGGATAAAAGACTGAGTCAATAAACAGACTACTGCTGTGACTGCTGGCTCTTCCCTCATGTTCAATCACTGAATGTTCTCATCAATTCCTCTTCGGCAAAGCGCTCTTTCAAGACTGCGAAAACGGACCTGAGAATCAAGTCTGAGCTACGCTTGTGACGTCTCCATGCGCCTTCGATCGAATACGTAGGCTTAACTGTTACGTGTTGAAACACATTCTGGCATGTCAAACATGAGGGAACACGACACACACTGGAGTGTCTTTTGCGCTTGGAAACACTGTCTTCACTTCTTTGGAATCGGGCTTTGAACTTGAGACTGAATCAGCAGTTTGTAGTTTCTACACATAAGCGTCTCTGTACGGGTATGTATTTGTGTCCTCACGCAAGCAATCATCATAGCACATCTTTCCAGCTTTCCATTTACCTTGAGAGAACTGGTTTGTATCAAACCACATGGGACCAAGTGGCGCATCTGTTGGCCGGAGTAAGGCGCTTAGTTGCCTGCACTTCACGGAATTCGGGCGTTGGTATACGCAAATCGTCGGACACCTTTGTTGCGATGCTGATTCTAATGCGATAGCGAGCCTGGTCTCTGCCAAGTTTGAAACATCATCACCCAGATCAACGGCTTGTGGAACTTGCTGAGCCTTCCAAACGCTGACTTCAAAAATTGAATTCAAGATCATAGAACTCAGGCATTTTGCATCGGATGCCCTGCCTCTTGAGAGCTCTGAAGTGCTGAAGCCAGCCACGCGGTTCCGTCTTTATCAGCAACCTCAAAGCAGTGAACAATGTTCAAAAAAAATATATACAAACACGCGTCAATGTTTTGGCAACGCTTCCACACCAGACGCAAGACCCACCTGTTGCCGTGCATTCGATTGCCCCATTGCACAAGAACAAATACATTAATACGGAATCACTTTCCACGGTGTTTGCAAGCATAGATATTTGGTAGTTCCTTGTTGTTTAGTTAGATTGCCATAAGCAACAAACCAAAGCCACCCGAATAATACCACAACTGGTGTATAAATGTAGAAAAAACCGATTGGAACAAATATGCGTGTAAAAACAAAAACCATGTTGTTGGGAATGACTTCCAATCCGTGACAACAACCTTGAAATCACAAGTACAGCACAAGTTCCGTTTGCTGAAAACAAAACAATTTCAAAAGTGTATCAAATCGAAAACCATATATATCACACGCATAAGGCATAAAGAAATGTTCACGATAAAAAAGATTGTCAACTCCTCAAAAAAACGCCAAACCAAGAATTGCACACACAATTCAAGTTTGCGTCTTGCAATCAAAAACCAAAACCCTTTACAGTGATACAAAAATCGAAGCACACGCATCGGAGACCACGAAAGTTTGAATGTGAATCATTAAGTGCTTGTTAAAATGACTCCTTTCAAACGTTGGTGTAATCACATGTGATTTGATGTCCTTTTGGAAGGAAAAACGTGTGTTTCCTTGCGCGCAATTTTTGGCTCGGCAGTCCACTGTAGCTTTGCGACATTACTACAACTACTGCAACTGCTGAATGCCAAATGAAAAAATCCAACCAAAAAACGATTCCACAACACCAACAACAACACCAACACCAACAACAACAACAACAACAACAACAACAACAACAACAACAACAACAACAACAACAACAACAACAACAACAACAACAACACACACACACACACACACACACACACACACACACACAACACAACAACAACACACACAACAACAACAACAACAACAACAACACACACACACACACACA
>DF240504.1:65699-114313 GCA_000507305.1 Breviolum minutum Mf 1.05b.01 | reverse complement strand
AACTTTTCCTGAATTCTACTCAATTCTGAAACTCTTTGTTCCTCAGGCCAAAGGGTCGGGTAATGCATGGCAATACCGCATTGGCGGTTTGTTTGGGTCCTGTTGATTTGGAATTTCAGACTCATCCAGCTTCTCCCATGTTCTCCTGTCCATAAAGACCTCAGCTTCATTGATTGGAGCAAGGATTCAGATTCTAAACCAACGGACCCCAAACTTTCAATGCCCTTATTTTGATGATTAAGCAGCTCCAAAATGAATACAGTAGGTGTTTCCCTGCACCATCATCAGAAGTAGAAGATTTCATGATGAAGAGCTGGAGGCTGTTAATCAAGCTGCCTCGCTTCAGAATCACATTTTGATATGTCCAAGGACGCGAAGCCTATCATTTCTTCGTTTTTTGTGCTGATGTTTCACATGTTGCATATCAGGATCCCTATCAATCACTACTCAGCAACGTTTACTATCGAGCTGTAGGTTCCTAAGGGTGAGAGCTCGAAGATCCAAATTAAAAAACGCAGGTACAAAGGAGGAGCCATTTCAAAGCAACAGGGATGCAACATGATTTGACCGTGCTTGAACCATATTGCAGCATTGTTATGGAAATTCTATGCACTTAATTTGCCATGGGATCTTAATGTGCGATTGAGTACATCAAGATGAGAACTAGGATTATATGTTGGATGTTTTGGTACTTGATTGTTTTGTGTCTATTTGGGTGTTTGGTGCATGAGGACATTGATCCCATGCACAGACGCAACAACAACTGGTGATCAGATCTAGACATAATACATCCTGTTCAGGGACATGCGATTCAGTGGTTCACCCAGTGCCGGCCATGTTCTTTTTGAATTGTGAAACTAAAGGGTTGACATTTCTCCAAGCAAGTCGAATATCCGACCTTGCCTGGACCATTTTTTGCTCACTCGAGGCCCTCATTGCCTCAACTGGTTTTCTGGAATTTTGAAGATGCTGTAATCCGTACCTTTCTTTTCGGATATAAATCCGTGCGGGATGCACAATGAAAGCGGCTGAAGCCGTTCACAAGCCACTGGTGCGAAACACCCATTGATGAGTTTGATGAGAGTGTTGGAACCCATGCCAACATAAAGCTCCATGCCAACAGAAAGCTCTATATATATTTATATAATTGTAATTGATCATATTGGTTTGCCTTCCGCATCTTTCAACTAGGGCCTAGGGAACGGCACAGCGTTTCCTTTTGAGGACGCTTACTGTAGTCGATTTTAGCCTATGCAGCAGTGTTTTTCCCCACCTGTCAGGTGAGGGTTGTTAGATTTTATGTCAGTCTCTTCTCCTCCTCCTCCTCCTCCTTCTCCTCCTCCTTGTCCTCCTCCTCGTCTGCACCTCGTTGTCTGTCTGTTGCGTCCATGTGATGTGCCGGACCTCAACCACGATCTTGTGAGTTCAGTGTGGCGTGCCGGACCCCAACCGCGATCCTGTGAGTTCAGTGTGGCGTGCCGGACCCCAACCGCGATCCCGTGAGTTCAGTGTGGCGTGCCGGACCTCAACCGCGATCCTGTGAGTTCAGTGTGGCGTGCCGGACCTCAACCGCGATCCTGTGAGTTCAGTGTGGCGTGCCGGACCTCAACCGCGATCCTGTGAGTTCAGTGTGGCGTGCCGGACCTCAACCGCGATCCTGTGAGTTCAGTGTGGCGTGCCGGACCTCAACCGCGATCCTGTGAGTTCAGTGTGGCGTGCCGGACCTCAACCGCGATCCTGTGAGTTCAGTGTGGCGTGCCGGACCTCAACCGCGATCCTGTGAGTTCAGTGTGGCGTGCCGGACCTCAACCGCGATCCTGTGAGTTCAGTGTGGCGTGCCGGACCTCAACCGCGATCCTGTGAGTTCAGTGTGGCGTGCCGGACCTCAACCGCGATCCTGTGAGTTCAGTGTGGCGTGCCGGACCTCAACCGCGATCCTGTGAGTTCAGTGTGGCGTGCCGGACCTCAACCGCGATCCTGTGAGTTCAGTGTGGCGTGCCGGACCTCAACCGCGATCCTGTGAGTTCAGTGTGGCGTGCCGGACCTCAACCGCGATCCTGTGAGTTCAGTGTGGCGTGCCGGACCTCAACCGCGATCCTGTGAGTTCAGTGTGGCGTGCCGGACCTCAACCGCGATCCTGTGAGTTCAGTGTGGCGTGCCGGACCTCAAGTAATGTGTCAGAAAATTTGTCAGAAAGAGTGACAGAAGCTATGTCAGAAAGAATGTCAGAAGATATGTCAGAAAGATATGTCAGAAAGAATGTCAAGGGATATGTCAGAAAGATGTCAGAAAGAATGTCAGAAGATATGTCAGAAAGAATGTCAAAAGATATGTCAGAAAGAATGTCAAAAAATATGTCAGGAATAATGGCAGAAGATATGTCAGAAAGAATGTCAAAAGATATGTCAGAAAGAATGTCAGAAGACATGTCAGAAGATATGTCAGAAAGAATGTCAAAAGATATGTCAGGAATAATGCCAGAAGATATGTCAGAAGGAATGTCAGAAGATATGTCAGAAAGAATGTCAGAAGATATGTCAGGCAGAATGTCAGAAAATATGTCCCAAGCATATGTGCGTACATAGATCTGGATAACAAGAATTCATGTTTGCACCAACGGAATCTTGCGCATGGCATTTTGTTTTTTGTTTGATTTGGCACACTGCAGCAAGTACTGTTGGCTCAACGTTTTTCTGTGCAAGCAAGTGAGTTTGGTTTGGCAGCGATGGCGGAGGTTGTGGTGGAACGTCCTGAGACGATCTTCATTGGGACTGCCAATCGGTTTGCCAAAGGAGTTGAGCATGTGTGGCGCTACAAGTTGACTTTTGTTGGCGCTGAGCGCATGTACGTGTGCATGGAGCCGCCTAGCACTACACATGCTGGGGATTTGATGTTTATCATGGAAGAAGTCGTGGAGGGAAACAAGTGGTATGTGGCATATGAAGGGAGGCCTGTTTCAAATGCGGAGGGCGAGCAAGAGCTGGAGAAGCGCGCTGCAGTCTTTCGCACTTCGGCCTCGTTTTGGGAGGATGGAGTGCACGAGTGGGAGACAAATGATGTGCGGAGCAGGGCCACCTACACAAGAAGTGGTGGAAGAACCGCAGTGGCAAGCGTCGGGCTTCATGGTTTGCACACGCCATGAGATGTAGTTGCGGCACCACTGCCAGGATTGCATCTCTTGGACTCAACTGCTTTTTGGCGGGACGGTCTGATGCATGTGGTGTTTGTGTGCGTGTGGAACTACAGGCGTTTTGCATCTTTGGACTTAACTGCCTTTTGGCGGGGCGGTCCGATGCAGTGAGGGCGATGGCGNACTTTGTGATCGACAAGATGGAAACCCGGTGAGCGCAAAGTATGACATTTGGATTTGGCTTTGGCGTGTTCAAGCGAAAGATGCTGAATAGAGGGAGATGTATTGCAGGCGTGACGTGAAAATGGAACTTTGTCAGGATCCGAGCTGTTGATGCTGCTGTCTCAGACGAGGCGGAGGTCTTGATGCTGAAACAAAGCGTAGTTCTTCAACAAATTGGCATCCCATACTGTCTTGAATTCACTCCCAGACTGCTTCACTTCTGGAGCTAGATGACAACCCTCACCTGACAACCTCCACCCAACATGTCATGGTGGGGCTTACTCGAAGTAAAGTAATTTTCATTTGTGCAAGCGATCCAGTCACTGCACGGCCAATTCAAGAAATTGATGAGAGGAAAGTGATGGGAACTATCAATCATGAATCATCAAAGAGAGGGAACTATACCACTATATCACAAGCAAAATGCAAAGGTGAAACATGCAGGTAATCCATGTAAGCCACCGCCAGAAACGGCCTTTTATGGCATAGTCATAGTGCCTTCACTTATTTAAAAACCTGTACTATACAGTAGTGATAAGAGTCAAGTTTCACAGGAAAGCTGTGTTAGCTTGGCTTGAATGGAGGAACGCGTACGAATCGTCAAACAAATGCGGTGTTTTCCACCAAAATGACCATATCTGTGGTCCCAATCTGGGAGAGCTAGGGCTATTGCTGAGGCTGGATAGCCAATTTAGCTGTGATGGAACCAGTATGTTTGGCGTTCTTGTGAAAGTACTTCTCCGCAACTAAACTTCAAACATTGTGTGTTTTTGTTTGCGAATATGATAAGTGATCAGATACAGAAAGTTCAAACTCTTATTTCAAGTTCATGCAATGAGAATAGACGAATTCAATTGTATGGATCCCCATGAGTTGCTGCCGTTGAACTTCACCAGTCAAAAAGCGAAGGCAAAACGCAAGACGCCAGTGTCAGGGTCTGGCCGGAAGCGTTAGACACAAGCACCCATTACTGCAGTATCACTTGTTTCTTTCAATGAACATGAAAAGGAGAAAACTCGAAACTTGAAAAGCAGTAGGAGTTTTCAGAATTTTGTTTCGGTGGGCCTGGGCCTGGACCAGCTTTTTGAAGACGAGACTTGGGCTCGATAGCATTTGACCAATTTGAGCCTGGCTCCGGGGTTTTGGATAGGTGATCCGACTGCCAGAATGGTATGACAAGTGCGTTTGTTTATTGATGCAATCTCCAAAAATCTCCAAAATCATGCTGCCATGGAAAATCGAGAAGAATCAGTTTGAGTATCTTTCTGACAAGTAGCATATGTTGATATATGATATATATATATATATATATTCATTTGTACTGTATGTGTATATGATTATGTATTTGCATGTTATTAGATTTCCAGATGTGATACCATATCTATAGTTTCCATTGCCAGCTTGGATCAATGTTCAGCTGAACCATGAAGCTATGAGAGGAAGGGCTAATTAAACTCAGAAAAATTCCAAGGCGGACGGGTGGGCCTTCAGCAACCCAAACGTGGCCCAAAGTTTGCAGCGTGTTTGGCGCAATCCGAGGCACCTTATATGAATGGCCACGGGTGAAACGAAAAGGTTCATAGCTTTTCGAATGCGAGAGTTGCATAGATTTGCGGGAATCAGCCGACCTTTTCAATTTTATGACACCTTTTCGTGAAGTCTATTCAATTCTGAAACTCTTTGTTCCTCAGGCCAAAGGGTCGGGTAATGCATGGCAATACCGCATTGGTGGTTTGTTTGGGTCCTGTTGATTTGGAATTTCAGACTCATCCAGCTTCTCCCATGTTCTCCTGTCCATAAAGACCTCAGCTTCATTGATTGGAGCAAGGATTCAGATTCTAAACCAACGGACCCCAAACTTTCAATGCCCTTATTTTGATGATTAAGCAGCTCCAAAATGAATACAGTAGGTGTTTCCCTGCACCATCATCAGAAGTAGAAGATTTCATGATGAAGAGCTGGAGGCTGTTGATCAAGCTACCTCGCTTCAGAATCACATTTTGATATGTCCAAGGACGCGAAGCCTATCATTTCTTCGTTTTTTGTGCTGATGTTTCACATGTTGCATATCAGGATCCCTATCAATCACTACTCAGCAACGTTTACTATCGAGCTGTAGGTTCCTAAGGGTGAGAGCTCGAAGATCCAAATTAAAAAACGCAGGTACAAAGGAGGAGCCATTTCAAAGCAACAGGGATGCAACATGATTTGACCGTGCTTGAACCATATTGCAGCATTGTTATGGAAATTCTACGCACTTAATTTGCCATGGAATCTTAATGTGCGATTGAGTACATCAAGATGAGAACTAGGATTAAATGTTGGATTTTTTGGTACTTGATTGTTTTTGTGTCTATTTGGGTGTTTGGTGCATGAGGACATTGATCCCATGCACAGACGCAACAACAACTAGTGATCAGATGTAGACATAATACATCCTGTTCAGCGACATGCGTTTCAGTGGTTCACCCAGTGCTGGTCATGCTCTTTTTGAATTGTGAAACTGTGGATGTTGACCCGAAAACGGTTGACATTTATCCAAGCAAGTCGAACCTTGCCTGGACCATTTTTTGCTCACTTGAGGCCCCCTGGCCTCAACTGGTTTTCTAGACTTTTGAAGATGCCGTAATCCGTACACAGCAGAAACAACAATAAATACTATCAGCTACCCAAAAAATACTACAAACATTTGAAACCTCAATCAAATTGTTTTTCTTGCTTCAACTTCCTACTGACTGAGTGTCAGATTAGAAAACTGAAGGTGTTGAGTTCTTGGCTCTTGGCCACCTTGAACTCACAGCTCGCACCACAACTCAAACGGAAATTGACCTAAACCTTCCGGTTGGAGGTGCTCGTTAGTTTTGGCAATTTTGCACATCTTCAGGTACTTCAAATGAAAGGTATGATACTTGGGGACATGGGGAGATTATTTGAGATTCTCATGAGCCGATACTACTGACATGCGTGGTTCCCACCTTCATTTGACAAGTACCTGGAAATGATAATCCAAGTAACTATCTTTCTCCAGCTGGAGCAAGATCACGAAGATCTGAGTCGGCGCTGCAAAAAAGAATCCAGACATTAGTGCCTCACCAACCTTGACACCCAATGGAGTCCTTCACGTTGGAGCAGTATAAACCCCTGGCAATGACCTTTTTCAGGGAATGGCATGAACAGTTTTCTGAAAGGCTATAAACATTTAGCAATTTTAGCAGCTAGCCAGCTAGCCTTCATTTGAGACTCTGCCATGCTCCTTTCCTTCAGTGCTTCAGTGGTATTGGCTAGCTTGGGAGCTGTCGATTTCAAAGCCTCACCATCCACGCCTGGAGGCCGGTGTGAATGCCACGGCTGTGTCCTGCCACCCGGGTGGAGTGGCATCTCGGCAAGCTGTGAATATTTTGGCTTAGAGATTTGGGTTAACCCCTTCTCAAAGGTAGATTACCATCATCCATAGGCTGAACTTTGGTTCCCACAACGGGACCTGCCTTTGGGATCCCAATTTTAAGAGAGGAGGACGTCTACTAGTATGACCTTGGTGAAAGTGAATGGCAGCTCATTTTTCGGGCACCAACCAAGACTTTCCGGGGTGGTGAAGCATGATGTGTTTGACTAGTAAGATTTGTTTTTTGATGTAGATGTCTTAGTAAGGCCATTTCAGGTTGGGAAGCGGTTAGGAAGATGACAACATCATAGTGGTCCATAAGTAGGGTTGGTTGGTCAATAGTTGATTCCCAACATGGTATGTCCACAAAATGTATTCCCCTACGGCCCAATCACTGGGTACATAGCAGTTTGCCCCCCAGATTAGGAACTACCGTGTTGAAGGGGCTCATTATCCATTGATATGACCCTCAAGTGGAGGGAAACATGATATGTCCAACTTGAATTTCATTTGCGGAAGCAACATTGTATATAGGGGTCAGCACAAATCAAATGGAGAATTTTCTTCCAATGACTCCATCAAAATTAAGGGGCCTCAGAGACTCCATTCCAACAATAGATGGACCACCGTTTGGGAGTGACTAATCATTTGTTTTGACTTTAGCGTGCCAAGATGCCCAAGGACCCCGGTGTACCCTGATGCTATCCAGATTCATCTTCCAAGTCCTTGAATTTGTAAAGCCTGCCCCCCACCCCAAAAAAAAAACACCTCCCAAAACCTTTGGATTTGCGGTGGCAGAGTCCAAATGCTTTAGGACACAGATTTGGCCCGCTGGACCATCAGCCCTGACGGAGATCCTCAGAAAGCGACGCAGCTTCGGAAGGAACGGCCCAACAGCGACCATGACTAGGTGAAAAACCTCACCTTTACACCTTTTGATCTTTTTTGACACAACAATCAAAGCTTAATGTAGTTTTGGAAAATCCAGGCTCATATTTCAGTACTACCCACAATCATTGTTCAGAGAAAAATGGTTCAAAATGTGATTCAAAAGGAAACAAAGTCTGCGTTTTGATTTGAGACTCATATGCCAATTGCTGGAGAAACAGCATTTGGAAGTGACACTGATCTTAGAGTAAGGAATCGTCGCGCTGACATGATATTTGAACAAAATCCTATCTCCTCAACGGCAGTATGTAGGGGGGTATATAGGACATCCGTGTTCCAAAACACAATTGTTAGTGTAACTCTTGAAAAGATTCTAAAGACTACAATGTTACAATCGGAGCAAAAAGATATAGGCTATAGGCATACTCATTCCCAAAAGGTAAAGTTCATCGAAGGGGCCCCGTGTTTCTGTTCTTGCTCAGATATGGGGAAAACCTCGCCATGGTTTCTAATTATTTAGGTGTTTTTCCCAGTTTAGTGTGCTTTCTGGCTATCCGTGTTGGAAGTAATTATAGGTCTTATTTACAAGATGCAGGTTCCCCAAATGAATAGGTAGCTTCCATCCGAAATGGATGACAATGCCCTTCCTTTTCTACGGATTGAAACTGTCCCCGCACCTCGCTGTGGAAAGTGGAGGGCCACAGGGTCCACTGTTACATCCCTGTTGCTTCCAAAAGGGGTTTATGCCGTTATGCCCGAGAAACAAACTGACTTGCACTAAACGATTAAAAATTGATATCTAAACCTACAACAAAGTTTGATATCAAATAACATCTTGATATCAGAAAAAAATAGGTGACACATTTGCATGAGGTGCTTGCATCCAACTTGTTAAACTTTGAAGCGGGCCAGGATACGCCCTGGGCGGATGCCTTGGCCACGTTCTTAACGCGATCAGTACAACTGGGCGCCAATACCCAGGCGTAGCATTTCACAACGCTGGTTTTTTGTGTCAAGACGTGCGTCTCATTTTGGATGACTGCGTACATTTGTGGGTTGTGGTTTCACAGATGTTTGGTTGGACGTTGACCTGAGTGACAAATATGTTTCATGTTTCAGTTCAGATGGATTTAGATGGGTTGAAAGCACCAAATGGGTTTGGGATTCCTGAGGCTTGTACTCCAAAACAACCTTGACGAATTCAGGCTTCTTGAGTGAGTAGTGTCAACAGCTAAGACCAGGTTTCTGAATGTTCGAAACATGTTCAGAATCTATGATCCCTGCATGTCCAGTTTGGTCTAACCACAAGCCGTGAACAAAGCAAGATATATCTAGCACCATGTCCTTCATGTCGAAGTGAGGTACTGCTTTGTAGGTCCAATATTGATCTGGGCATAATGATTTCAGCAGACCTGTTGCAGGTCTACCTGGCTGCTGGCGGAGATGGTGGATACAAAAAATCAGGGGGAGAGTTGCTGGACTGCAGGACAGAAAGGAACAGCCCTTGATAGTTCTCATACACCTGGTGCAATACTCACCAAAAGTCCCTCGCATTTGAGATCCAGCAGGGTGACCTTGGACATCATGCTTTTTACATAATCTATATGCCAAGTAAGGTGCTTATAGAACAGCTCGGAGTAGCCAATGGCATTACTGAGCTTCATCACGGGGTACTGGCACTGCGTGCCATGTTCTCCGTTTGAAGCATCCACTGAAGTTGACTTCCTGTTGCACTTCTCTTGATCTCCCGAAGGCACATATGGACTCTCCCAGAAACCTGAGTGAGCTATTTGTGTTGGAAGCGTACCTACCTCCATCGCTACGCCAAGGTACTTTGACAATATGGCGCCAGGCGGATGATGGTCCAAACTACAATCATCAGTGGCGGTGTCAGATATTTTCCATCACCCTATGGACAAGTTGAAATAATCAGGTCAGCTCAAACCAGCCAGCAACAAAACTGGGCTTTCTTCCAGGGTCAACTCGACTGAAGGATCAGATGTAGCAAGCACAACAGGCAATAATCACAAGATTCATAAGGAGTGGCAGAATGTGACTGATATTTTCGGTGGAACAATCCGTTAAAATCAGTTATTCTTTCTCTTGCAGTAGTTGGTCTCGGGTCCTAGGTCCAGTTCTTTCGGACTTGTACACTCAGTCCTTCGAAGACTGACATGCGATCATTTCCCTCTTCTGTACTTGGGGCACGGTGCCTGGTGATTTTTAGCAGCTGACGCACCAGTTGGCAATGCAGCAGACTCATTCGCCCCTTTCTGTCGCTGTTTCTACCGTTGTATTTGTTGTTCTTGTTCTCCTTGTTGTTCTTGTTCTTGTTGTTATCGTTCTTCTTGTTGCTCTTGTTGTTGTTGTTGTTGTAACAATGTCTGACAAAGCAACTGGTGTTTATATAAGGAACTTTTCTTCTTTAGATCCGGTGACCACTAGATCCCGGAAAAAAATCCCATACCACGGGTAGGATGACCTGCCTGGTGCAGGCTTGTTGAACCCTGTGGCCAATGACAAAGCTTTAGCCAAGGACCTGAGAACGAAACAGAGAAGACAAAATTATGTGACAGAATCATGGGTGAAGATCATTGAAGATTGTGTATTCAGTAATATTCAGTTGTATTCATTCGTACACTTTTGAAGCCGTAGTTTTTATCAAAAGTTTCCTTTGATTTACTTTTTGATTCAAGGGGCCTTTTGGCACTTGCAACATCTTGCAACCACGTATTCCCATTCCCAAGATTTTTTAGTGTTCAAAGTATACTTGTTCAAGTTCCATTTGACGTTTCTACGTGGCTGCACCATGTATGTCTCCCAGTAGCAGTCGCGACATTGCTTGGCTTTGGAATCCCTATTAATCTTCGTATATCACTGGTTGGGAGGGACATCCCAATGTATCATTGCCTTCCGCTCCACGTTAAATGGAGATGAGACCACCGCTGTGACAAAACGTTGTTATCGACCTTGTGTTGCTGCTCAACTGGCCGCCAACAAGCAAAACAAAGCGAAAGCAAGGTCACTGCAAGTTACACAGGAATTAGTTTGTTGTTTGTCACTTGACACTTGGTAGTCTTGATGCACTTACAATATATCCTTTGTGTGTGTGAGTGGGTCGGAACATGGTAGGTAGGTTGATGCGCAAAAAGATGGAGAGATTCTTGTTTATGTCGAATGTTTATATGTGCTTTTCCCCTTCTAGATTTAGTTCTTCTCCAAATTCATTTCCCATTCAACCACTATGACCATCATATTGGCCCCCTAGCTTCTCTATACTGCCAGATTGAGCACACGCTACCAGACAGCACTAGAAAAACCAATGAACCAGTTTGCACTGGAGGAGTAGTAGGCAGATTGTGTGCATGTCACACCTTGGTCCGGAAAGGGTTTCTCAAATGCGGGCAAGAGAAGCACCCCTCCCACAGCTGAGAACACCATAGCTCATTCTTTTTTATTCCCTCCTGTCTCAAACCAACCTGCATCAAAAGCCACGTATCTCTATTTCAAGTCCTTTCAACATGTCATATAGTTCATCCGCATTGGAGTCGCTTTCACTACAAGATCACAGCACCCTTTTTCGCCATGGCGTTTCGAGAAGATCAAGTGGCAGCAGCTGTGAATTTCTTGACCAATGACCGAGGCCTCAAAAGTTGGATTGCTGTACCATGGCATTGCATACGCATGTACATCCCATCATTGGCGAGGTGTGGGGGGGAGGAATTTCAGCTTGCCGCGACTCTGTGAGGATACGTAGGCTTTCGTGAAGATAGTGAGGTAATTCATGATGACTTGAGTCATTTGCCCAGATTTTCAGACAAGTAAAATGTATATATATATATATACATGCGTCCATTTTATCTCCTGAATCCAAATACAGACAGACCAACCGACCAAGGACAAGGAAGACTTTCTTTTCCAGAAAGGCTTGAGCCAATCCGAAGTCTCCGAAGCCTTACGCCGTGCCTTGGCGGGTCCACCTGAACCCGTGCGCGAGAGCCCTGCAGTGCTGGTGGCAGGCTTCGGACCGTCCGTTCCTTGGAAAATAAAGCGAGTGATTATAGTGATTGGGTTTGGGCGGTTTGGGGTTGTCGTTTCTTCATATTTTTTGTGGAAAGATGCCACTGCTATACTTTTGTGAGATGTTTTGCTCATGTTTCGGGAAATCATTGGTGAGGTTTATAGGTTCTGCATGGTTCTGCTGTATATTGATTAGTGTCAATCTCATCGCTTCATTCGTTGAGGAATCCGTTTGGCAGACTTGAAACACCACAACGCCATGTTTGCTTCAATTTCTCAAAGGAAAGCTACCTATACTTGTTTGGAGGAGAGCTTTGCAGCATATCGCTGCTTAATCATTGAGAAATTCTATAGCTCATTTTGAATGCAACAACTATGCGAAGAAGAACGGGTCTGACTGAAGATCCTTTGATTTGTATGAGTGAATCCACCAGCAGTGCCCAGGGTTGGCGGATTATTGCTGTAGTTCCCCCATGTTAATTTACCCATGTTCAAACCAATTGGATTTGCTGGTATCTTGTACTGAACCACCAAAATCTGATAAAGTTCACCAGTGCAATTTGTGGCGGTTCTTCTGGAAAGATCAGCCATTTGGAAAATGCTGGCTGGGGTTGGTGGTTTGGAATCAGAATCTCCCGTCAGTTCAACCAGCCCAAAGAGATGCCCTTAATTGCCATTTGCTATGCCCCATGCTTCCAGGCATGGTATGCCCTTACCAAGCCCAGACGGCGATTTGCACCCTGGTGGGTGCTTCTTTTGTGGCTTGGTTGGCTATTGGCCCACAGTACATGGTGAGTTGCATCATTTGGCCAAGGTTCAGGTGCTTTATTTTGAGTTGGGAGCCCTAAAGAGGCCCCTGCCCCTGAGAATATTCATAGTATGACACCTCGAGGATGGTTGCAAATGGAGTTGCCTCTCACTCTGTTTCTTCAAGTAACTCTAAATGAGCACAGCCAACCTGCTCACTTTTTGTCATAGTGTTTAGTCTTTCTTCAAATTCTCATCAAGGCGTGGTTGTTGATGATGCTTATGTTTCATTTGTTTCATCATGGAACATCTTGCCTTTTATCTTGGAATGTGCAGACTTACAAGCGAATCTATTGAGTTCGATGTCTTGACAACTCTGGGGGGAGTGTTGTACTTACACGCCACTGTTGGTCCCAACCCGAGTTTGATTTGTTGGCCAACACTTAGAAACATGATGATGTGGTCCACAACGTTCTTCATACTATAAATTATAAATGCATGTTTCAGGGATGCATCAATCACCCCCAAGGAAATTATGTCTGACTGAAGGGACAGGGAAACCATCCATTGTCCTTTCCAATGTCGAAGTGTACAATCACATCTTTATGAATCCCATAGTCCCAGAATCTCTAATTCGCTTATTGGACAACTTCCTGCAACACATACATGATGAACATCCCAAGATTTCTAGCATTGAAACCATCCCATTTGCTTAGACTGATTTTTTCCATCATCAACTGAATATTCATAACCCTTGAAGGCTTCTACTTGGGCCTTGGCCCTCAGGTCAGGTCTCAGCATTGGCGTGGTTGCCTCGTTGCTGTGGCGCTTCCTGATGTGGCGAGCAGCTACGAAGGCTGCGGCACAGGCAGCAGCCAAGGCTGCAGCACAGCCAAGGGAGGAAGACCCTGAAAAAAAGAGATTGAGGGAGCACCTGGAGCTGCAAGTTTTATGGGAAGTGGAGGGTGGTTAAGTTTTTGGTGTTGGGGGAGGGAGAAGGAGAGAGAGCAAAGCAATTGAAAACACGTTGAGGAGTAATTATTTGAGTTACGATGAACCATGTGTGAGCGTCCTGGGTGGTCCGAGCTGTGACTGATCGTGCCACCCCAAATGAAATCGCAGGGGTGGTAAGTATAAGTAGAAGTAGTAGTAGTAGTAGTAGTAGTAGTAGAAGTAGTAGTAGTAGTAGTAGGAGTAGTAGGAGTAGTAGGAGTAGTAGGAGTAGTAGGAGTAGTAGGAGTAGTGGTAGTGGTAGTGGTAGTGGTAGTGGTAGTGGTAGTGGTAGTGGTAGTGGTAGTGGTAGTGGTAGTGGTAGTGGTAGTGGTAGTAGTAGTAGTAGTAGTCGTAGTGGTAGTGGTAGTGGTAGTGGTAGTGGTAGTAGGAGTAGTGCTAGTAGTGCTAGTAGTGCTAGTAGTGCTAGTAGTCCTAGTAGTGCTAGTAGTGCTAGTACTACTACTACTACTACTACTACTACTACTACTACTACTACTACTAGTAGTAGTAGCAGCAGCAGCAGCTTCCAGGGAAAAGAATAGCTCTCTCCAAAAAAAAATTATCCTGGTACCAGAAGGAGAGACGGCGGCTTCTGGGGATGTGTCATATTGATGCTTTGGTCTGCTGATTGGAGCTTTGCTACTAAGGAGCCGGAGGTACCTGTACAAGTCATGGGGTAATTAAATCCATTGGAAGCCTTTCACAAAATCGGACCTATCTTCCATAAAATTCCTAGAAATGGGATCGTAAGGCGTTCTATGCCGTTCTCACCCAGGCTCATGGCAGCCCTTGCGTTGGGAGCCGGAGAAACACGAGAAGCCACCGCGTCGTTGAAACGCTCAGCCGAACAGCAGGAGCGCTTGTACCAGACGCTCGGGCATATCACTGGGATGTCATGCACTGGTTGTTGCATGTTGGTTCAACGTCGGTGTCTCACTGCAAAAGCGCTTCCCATAAATTCCCTTATGGACTTGTACATGCCACATTCACATTTAGAGAAGTGAGTCATGAATAAAGGGAAGTGAGAGTAGAATTACTACAACTATCCGTGGCCTATGTCTATGTGATGTTCTATGGATGTCTATGAGAATCATTGAGAATCACCATTCATCGGACTCCCGAACCACATGGGAACCACTATGAATCACTTGCTTTCCGCACAAAAAATCCGAAAAGAGAACACATGAGAACACACCATGACATACCTGGCGGTTTGGATTGCAACTCAGGATGTCTGCTTCAGACTTTCAACGAAGACTGGAGGAAGTTGCACGGAAACGAGGTAAACGCCGCTTGAGCTGATCCCTACTCGGCAGTCTTGGCGAGACATGGTCTTGATATTTCACCCCAAAAAGCTAGATCTCATTCGAGAAGTATCAACAATGTTGCTATTATGTGAGCCCTCATGTGTTTATATAGTTTTATATGTACTTGCTATGTATATATAGGCAAAATTTTATTATATAGGGCGGTCCGATAATTTCCATGCAGCAGGCATGTTAAGTAGAGGAATTGGATGGTGGCAATTGTTTGGTTACCTGATTCGAGCTTTGCCCCCAGGGTCCGTCATGTCTTACAGGTAAATCTGAGGAGGCTATGACCCAACGTCACTGTAGGTTTAGGAACCCTCCAAAATCTAATTCAGATTGGTGAATATTTATGGATACGGTACTTATATTTCATCTGGATAACTGGAAGTGCTTTTTCCGAACCAAAGCTGTCTTCCCAGGGCCCCAAAGGGTCCCATGTTGGCTCTTGAAGTATATATTTTCTGATATGTTCTGTGCCATTCTATCCGCTGAGGCATGGAGATTGCTCCAGAATCATGGAAGCTCGGTTCCAACATAGCCAGCTAGGAGCGCTCACATCCGAGAACTCCAGAGGCAGTGTGTCTTTTCTTGTGGATAAAATCATTGCATTGCCAATCAATTCTTCATGGTTGCTTTGGGTTGGTGGCTTAGTCTCTTAGGATGAATACAATGATTGCTCAGAACAGTAAGGCTCGCAAATGCTCTGACAGGATATGTACGGGATAATATAGGATAGACAGATACATGTTTGGATGCATAGAACAGGTGACAGTAGATAGCTCAAGCCTGGAAACATGTCAACATTGGTGGTTTCACAGGCTGGTAAGGGAGAAGGTGTGTGTCTAGACTCTAGACAGATTTACCATTTCTTCGTCCCGCCCCTTGTATAGATGTGGGGCAAATCTTATCGAATGTATGCTCAACATATGCACAAGTTCCGACCATGCCCACAGAAGAGGATGGAGGTAAGAATCAAAATTAAAATGAGGAAAATGCATACATGTTTTGGAGGCATAAGGAGGACTGTAACATTCGGACGGCCTTTTTTGATGCTACAGTGCACAAGTTACATGGAACCTGAAAGTCAATCAGAATGAAAAGGAAAATCAGTGTCCAAACTTCCAGTTTTGCGTTCCAAGAGGCCCTGACCATTTGCCTACACCTTCACTTCCAAGGAAGCTGTTGCGGTCTTTGGCCAGCAACATCAGCTCCAATGATGAGGATGGTGTGGAGGGGAGCTGGGGAGGTTGGAAGATGTTGGAAGGTTCCAAGAAAATTCTCAGTTTCAAGTGGAGTTGATGAAGATCCCATGAGGCGTGGGATCTCGCCAGCTTAAGTTTTCCATGTCCAGGAGTCTCAGAAGCTGCGGCAATGGTTCCAGGAGGTCAGACGGGATGGGGTTATTGTTATCAAGCAGGTATATAAATCAAAAAAGCGGCAATCGCGGTTTCCAAACACAATGACCATGACTGTGAAGAGTGTGGAAGCAGCTATTTGTTCAATGTTCAGGGCTTTAGCGGGAAGGATAGCAGTGACATGCATTGACAAAGTGAATGGAAGAACCCCCCTGTTGAAATTTAGCTTCATCACGACAACCCTACAGCAAGCTGTTCTCATTTCTAATTGACAATTGCCTTTTTTGCTTTGAAGATTTATATAAGATATAAAGTACCATAAACATGTTTGCATTCGGTGTTTCAGGGGTCACAGTTGATATCTAATCTTTTTGGACGCGCCACCACCAGCAACAACAACAACAAGAACAAGAACAACAACAACAACAACAACAACAACGACAACAACAACGACAACGACAACGACAACCACAACGACAACGACAACGACAACGACAACCACAACGACAACGACAACAACAACAACAACAACAGCGATCCAAGCAGTTCTTGCATTGTTTTTCCGTTAGGTACACCTTTCTTCCGGCAGGTGGAATCAACGTTGCATCAACTGGTAGCAGAGTTTAACGACCACAAACTGGCCAAGCGTTCTTTGCGGCTTAGCAGCACCAGAGAAAATTGAGAGACCTATAAAAATCCATCCCACCATGTCCTCCGGAGAAGTAACTTTATACAGGTAGCCCTGCAAATGTTTGAAGATTTTATTCAGCAGGGAAGGATCTGAGAATCTGGAAGGAACACTATATGTATACTGGAAATAGTCAGGAGTCCTTACTATACGGCATGTATACCACAAAACTGAGAAGTCCCAAGTTTCCTTCACTTTTAATTGATTATATTATATATATATATCTCAATCATAGTAAGATTCGACACAGGTTTGATGAATGCACCAGTTGCGTAGCATCGTTATCAAGACAGCTCAAGTCGGGAAACGCCGATCTATGGGGGCAACACTTGAATTTGGAGGAGTTCTTGGAGTAAGAATGAACATATCCCGACAAGTTGGAGTGGTTTCACTTGAAATTACAAGTGTGTACTGGTTACTAGTTGTTTGCTGCAGGTGACAAGACAACAGATTGCGACTTAAAGATCCCCAGTTCTCATAAACATTTTGGCTCAAGATTTGGCTTGCAGCCCGGCGCAGCAAAATCCCGTAGGGCTGTGTGTTGTAGTTGTCTTTGGTCCGTGCCTCATCATGGGAAACACGCTTTTCTGTTGCGACTGCTCAGAGATGTGCAGGGAACCAGTTGATCAACCAGAGGATGGTTTCGAAGAAGAGCGAAATGCAGCTTCCAAGAAGCTATTTGAGCTCACAGATTTAAATGGTGATGGCTTGATCACAGTGGACGAGTTTGCCCTTATGGGCCTGAACCAAACAAAAGTACATGCGGAAAAGAAATTGTCCCGTCAAGACGAGCAGAGCATCAAAGATGTCTTCGTCAAAAAGTTTTTCAATGAGATTGACTCTTCCTTCCAGCCTGTGCCCTACGGAAAGTACAAGGACTATATTCTCAGGTCTGTGAATCACATGGATCCTGGTGACTTTCAGGCACAGTCCTTGATATTTGATGGTCTGGTGGTGGAGGCAACTCTCGCGCGAGAGATGGCAGAAGAGGAGAAAGCACGTCTTTTGGCACAACCTTCGTTGCCCACCATCCTGAGGCCAGCGCCCCTTGCATACTTGGGCAAGCACACGGCCTTGAAGACTCACTCGGAGCGCATCTGAGATTGGTGAGATTGATTCCAGAAGCTTAATGCAGCTCCTGCCACCTGCTCCCGATGTGAGAGCGGGGGCCTTTCGAAAGTCGTTTCACAATATCTCACGATTCGTTTGATTCAATGCTGTAAAAGTAAAAATAAAAGATAAACAGATACAGATGACTCAGATGGCACATTCAATCATCCAATGCTGAATTGATGCTCTGGGTGGGTGCTTTTGCTCAGATTCCTCCCAAGCACTTCCGGTGAAACGTGACTTCCAAATGTCGCAACAGGCAGACCTTGTCCTTGATCCTTCAGAATGCACTTCGACCATCACGCTCTCGAGAGGTCAACGTGAAGAGCATTCGTTTTCAGGCGACGCACATGCTGCGGAATATAATGATAAACGGAAAGGGGTTGTATGTTATTGCCTTCCATTCTTTGCCAGAGGCTGTTCCTTAAACCGACTATTTGAATTGTCAATACATGTCAATACGTTCTCATGTTCCCTTGGGCAGTCAGCCTCAACAATCAGAACCACTCCCGAAACAGGAGTTGTGAGTAGTGAATTCGCCTATCGTTTCTACCACAATTCTCAACGATCAATTTATCTCAGTATTATTTCTAGTCATCCATGGATCTGAATTCTTAGCCTTCAGGAGACCTTTGGTTCCAGCACAGCATCATTGCAGCTTTTGGAGCTGGCCGGCTTCATGCAGATTCAGAGCGACAGTGGCGACACCACCTTGGCCTTCCCGGCATTGTGGCAGGAAGGTGTGATTCATACCCCAACTGGCGGCGCAGTGAAGGGAATGTCCTCAAAATGCCCTCACTTCAGGGTTGTGAATTGTTGTGAGTATCATTATCCTGTCTGTTCATGTTTGTTAATGAATGTTTGCACAAGTTCACTCTTCACAAACTGAGAGGCCTTCCGGAAACAGAGTTGCTACTTTTGGATCTATAGGGTTGAGAAGAGGAAATGACTAAACATGCAAAAGACAGGGGAACCCCTGTTCCCAGAATACACCAGATATTTTTGCCATACTGCTCATGATATGGGTTGTTGCCCCATTCCGCTCAAGACAAACGCAGCTAAATTTGTTTCAATGGTTCTGGAATTTCAGCTCGCCCAGATTCCATCTTCCATCATCAAACCGAGGTAGATGGGCCAAAGGCACAAGCGGAGCGCGTGTTTGATCTCCTGCAGCATGCCTTGCGGAAAGACTCTGGTTACATTTGAGCAGTGCAGTGCCCGAAGATCCTGGCAGATCTGGGGTAATTTATGGTATAGATATATATATATATATTATATACTTATAATATTATGGAAGGTTGTACTACTTGCTTCTACATGGTTTGTCGTGTTTACCACTAGGTATATCTAGGTATCTAGCTGGTAAAATGATGGAGCCAGATGAAGTTACACCACCTGACGTCACCTGCCAATTGTCTCACCAGAGTTCGCTTCGTCTCACAATGTGATGCGCGGTGATGCGCATCCAAAACTAGGGCAGCTTGACGGATGATGACTGTGATTCGGTGAGTTGTGAGGAGTTTTACAGGGTCAAGAAATCATAGGAAATCCAATGATCATCACCTAAGATTCCAGGACACTCTGCAGTCCAAATCTAAGTTGCTTTTTGCATGATTTCATGTCACCTTCGAAGGCTACCAGGACTTAGGTTCAGATGAAAGCAATCGCAACGGGCCAATAAGAAAGCATGCCCTTCGAAGCATGCGACATCGCAGCCCCCGACCGGGTCCGATTCTACGATGTTTTAAGTCCCCTTGTTGGAACATGGAATCATGCTCAGTTCCTGAGGATCAGCTAATTGAAGATACCAGATACTACGTTCCTGCAAAATATCGGTTCATTTTTTCTCACATGTTGCTGGAACTCTTATAGGCACAATCAGTGATGGAAACTGTCGGTCTATGTCGGTGTCCATTTTTGAGGCTTCAGTGCAACATCTTGTCACTTTCGTGTAAGCCATCAATGTTCTTTCAGGAGCTGTGGGCCAAATCGGAGAAGTTGACCGGGATCACGTACAAGATTTGAGGATGTTTCTTTCCTCCGGTTTTTCGGGATGCTTGCCAGCTCGGGTAAACAATGGTAAACAGATTTTCTGCATGTCAGATTGGATGAGGCTTGAGGTTGAAAACAGGCTGAGACTCATCAATGATAAGGCTTGTCGTTGGCGATGAATCACCCATGCGTTAGAAAATTATTTCAGCAGCCAACTGAGTTCCAAAATATTTGTTTTTGGAGATCTTGGTTTATTTTTTTGGACAACCACCACACACACAAAATTATAATGAACTTGTTTGATCCGGCAAATTATTTTGGTGCAAGTATCTCGCTTGATTTTGTGCTTTGAATTTATTATCTATGCAACGAAATGGCAACGGAATGATGTTGGTGCATGTCAGCAAACATCTTTCATGGTGAACCAGCCGTTACATGGTGACAGGGTGGGAGGCTCCTCCAAAATCGAGCCAATATGTGAATGTGAATCGTGACATAATCTATGGCCTAATATTCTCGCCCGAAGATAAACCCTGTGGTGTGCCAAAGATGACTCAATGAGGTGAACAACGCCCATCATGTTTTTCCTTAAATTAAACTCACTCCGAGATCAGAAAATCTGTTTGCAATCCAGGGCTTCCAAGCAGACCATGCTTCACAGCGACCCATCGCTGTGATGGAACAATTTTCACTGCGCAGTTTTCAGCTGGCACTTGCAACCAAGACCCTTTTCTGGTCGTTGCCATTGGAGACACCTCCGACACAGGGTTGTGATGAGAAAGCAAGGTTGTTTGGATCTACGGTTTGGTTCCATGTGGTTCAGCTCATTGCCTAGGTCCATGGTTTCCAGGTCCTTCCCACGCAAACTGATCTGAACTAATGCACGGTCCTGATGCGCTGCTGGCTGCCTGGAAGCTTCAGGATTGTCAGCGATGTCATCCTGAAACGAGGTGTTAAAAAGCGTGCACTGATATGTGTTCACTGCCATCAGCAATGGTGATGTTAGTTCAAGAGACGTGATTGATTGTAAGAAACCTGGCTGGGGTGTGCAGACAAGGATCTTGATAGCCATGTAACAGGCGATTGGCAACAGACACCTGCAAGGTTGTTCGGATTTTCAATGGACAATAGGAATACAAGTACATAATGTATATATTAGATTATTTTTGAATATTTTTACCGTATTATATTTTTCGGATATCATGTTGGAAAATGCGAAACACTGCATGCTTTTTGGGAGCCATAGGTTCTACGATCGCAATGTGCCTGAAACAAAATGGTCTGCAGGTTCCGGGGTGCCTTTCCATGAGAACGGCAGCAGCCTTTTGAGCAGATATTGCTAGTAACGGCTACCAAAAGATTAAGGCTGCAACGTAGTTCTGACCATGTTCGGGTTGACGGACATGACAAATGACCTGACCATCTCACGTCGTATGATGAACGGGGAAGAGTTTGGTAGCTTCTTATCCCAGGCAGCTGTTGTGATGTTGGGGGCATTGAAGTTTGTTGGAGGGTAGAGAACCGACTTTTTAAACGCAAACTTTCAAGAACAGATTCGAAAACAAAAGCAATGACTTGTTGGACTAATATAACATATAATGGGATTAAAGTGACATGATGTGACACATATAAATCTCTGACATGGTGGCTCGTAGGTATAAATTGTCTCAGAACTTTCGAGATAGCGAGGTGTTTGCATATATATATATATATACACATGTCTGTCCTTTTGAGCTCACCAGGATCTAAACCCTCCAACTCTGTATGTTCAATCCAGTACACCTGTACATCTACATGATGTGTGACAGCTAGGAGCCAAGCCTGAAAGACTTTCACGTTTAAAGGTTCACAGCCTGAATCGACCGCAGCCATGGTTCTGTAAATTGACCTGGTTTCGTCGGGTGCTTTGATTCCTAAATGGGAGAGCACCGATCGGAAGGTTGATGTTGCTGCCAGGTGGTGAAATTTGTGTGTTGAAGGGTGTGAAATCTCGTACGGATTGGGCATCAATCCCCTTTTAAAACACATCATGTTGATCCATTTTGTTTGTTTGTGAGTGTATTTGGTGGAGGCATCAGGGTGGTCACTTAGCATGTTCATGTACCTTTGAGTCGGAGGGCACTGGTGATGTTTGAGGTGATCCGGTTTTATCAGCAGAAATGAAAGATAATACGCAGCAAAACCCATGTTTAGGATGGTTTTGGTATGTGGGCTCTTTTCTGTGGGTTTCCTACACTCACCTTTGTATATAAAGGATGTCCCCATGAGCTGCAGGTCAATTGGTGGTGTGGGATTGTTTGGGTTTGTGCTTCCAAATTGTTGCATGATATCTTCCAGAAATACGCCCTTTTCATAGGAGCATCGCAAGATCCAAACGGGCCTTCCGTCGTGAAAAATCCCTGCTGCAGCATTACACCAAGTCAAGCCTTGAGCCCTTTCGTCTTGAAACTGGTAGAGGTTTCGTCGTGAAACGCCATGGCCGACGTGTCCGCAATGAACCAAGCAGCCGCCTGGCTGCAAAGAAGGCGGTCGCCGAAATGAGAAAAGAATGACAGTCACGGTCGAATTGGAAGTCAAAGTCTGGTTTGGGGATGTTCGGGCTGGAAAAGGTTCAGCCCTGAGGTGCACAAACGATGGAGAGCTTCGTGTTTTTGTTGTAAGATTTTCTAGGAACCTGCTAGGATGGTTGCTCTTTGTATGCATTTGCCAATCAAACATGTAAATCGTTCGAGCGTTTTTTTCTGCGTAAGTTTCAATCAATCTAGATGACTTGCATTGTTTTAATCCACGAGGAGGTCAAGACAAACAAAGCATAGACTATTTAAGCCCAGGAGGTCAGATAAGCAAGATGTCTTGGTGCCATGCTTCGTCCACACTATGTGTTGCATCCTTTAAGTTTCTATTCAGTTGAGATCAGAATTGATGGTTTAAGTACAGTATATGAAAAGATCTCAAAGATCCTCAAAGCTGATAAGTATATTGACTCAATTACGATGCTGCACCAGACCCCTTGTTAATGTCAATAGGCAGCTGTCACTCCGCTCCTGACACCGATACTGATGCTTTTGACATCTTTTGATTTTGAATTATTTTGTCGCCATTTGCTGTATTGTTTCGATTTGGATCTCTTAACTGTTGTCAAACACCTTTTCTGTCTAATATTTGGAAATTTTCTCATTCGAAAAGCAACAGTTTCCACTTGCTTGAAAGCCTGACCTGGTTTACTTGACAAAGGTTCTGTCTTTGACCTGCTCCTTCATGGTGCTTTGCTTCGTCAGTCTCTTTATGATGAGCTTTGTACCGTGGCGAAATGAACGGAACGATAGATCTATATAGAGTCCAATCTGATCATCGTAGTTTTGGATCTGGATGAGATGGTGTTTCCAAAATCCAATCATGGAGGTGTTCCAGCAGTGCGACTGCATTCTGAATTCTGAACGTGCGGAATCATGTACGGATGATTTCATGCAGTTTCAAAGCACCACCCCTGTAAATCCCTTCATGTTTCCACAACAAGTGCTTTCAAAAAACCCTCTGTTGCGATGCTTTGATCTACTTTCTGCCACCTGTCTCAAGGCACAGAAGGGCAATCCCATCACGAAGAATTTTAACAAGCGTCTTGGCGGCCAACAGTGCTAGACTCCGTGGGGTGATATCTTCCCATCAATGGTGCTTCACTCAGGGAAAGCAGAACATATTGCGCCATGGTGAGTTGATACAAAATGATACCAACTTCCCTAGATAGCAATGATCGATGGCTTTTGAAGTAGAGGTGGTGGAGGCGGATAGAAATCTTACGTAATTTGAAACAGATAGAAAAATTGAATCAAATTAGCTTTATATATATATATATAAATATCGATTCTTTTGAATTGGTGAGTATTACACTTTCTAGTTACCAAAGTTCACAGGATTGGGAGCGTGATATTGCTTTCACTCAGGATTGCGCTCTTGGCCTGGGCTCTCAGATGATGTAGTGATTGATGACAGTGAGTAAAACCAGCATTCATGTGATTAGTGCAGGAACTTCCCTTCTATTAAGTACTGGTATAGCACTTGGTTGTCAAACATTGGCTGGAGTTGTCTCAACTTCTCTCAACTTGTTTCAATTCGACTCTTTCAAGCATGCTGCCAAACACCTTCCAGCTATAGCATAGTGGCCTTAATATGGTTTGCTATGGCTTGCTTAATACTCCCAGTCTCAATCGTCCAGCTTCTACGCGCCTTCTTTCGGATGAACACATCGTGTTTGTAGATTTCTCCACTACGACATTGAATCCATAGGATCGGGATCTGTAAAGGCTGAGCAAATTAAAGCGAGGTCAGTGAGGTTAACCCACAAATAAGGTGAAACTAATGACCTTAGCAAGTAGGAGCCCCGAACACAGAAAAAGATACCAAAAAAGCATTTGGGGCCGCAAAAGTTTTGCAGAGAATCGTCACTTTACCTTGAGATAATTTCAAAGTTTGGACTGTTTGGAACCCAAAAGCGACCCAAAGTTATTCTTGATTTGATCCTTTCAGATACTTCTCAGCCCAACGGCATCATCATTCATTGAACCTCTCCAAGAGGTCACAGCCATAGCTGGCACGGTGTATTTTCTCATGGCCTTGGGCTACGGCATTGCCGAGGTGAGGGATCCTGCAACCTTAAAATCAACAGCGATGAGACATGTCAACTGGATAAAGTATAGCAACATCCACATAAACTCAAACCCCAAAAACCTTCAGAAATCAGAATGACTTTTACTTCATGTTGACGAAATATTTCAGTTCGGTATGATTCACCAAGATACAGAAATTTAGCTTGATGAAGTATTCTGATTTGCTTCGATGTTTGCACGTTTTGATGTTTTTTGTGCGACATAGCGGTTGGCTAGTAGATCTAACTGACCAGAACGAACAACAACTGAAATCCTTGTCCTTTCCGTGCCCTTGCCTTGTCGGTACTCCAGGGCTGCAGTCAGTGGTTCCTTAGCATCCCACTTCTCCATAGTCGGGCTAGTTGGCAAGTCCGAAGCTTCTAGTAGATTCTACATCTATACATCATGATTAATCATACGCCCAGGTGGCAAGGCCAAGGTGACTCCTACATCAGCGCATCTCTTTTCTAGTTCATGGGTTGTTTTGGCCGGATGTTTACTCTAGGGATCTCAAGGTTGCATGCAAAGCACCGTGCCTCACTCTGTCCAGGATACTGCTGGCCGCGTCTACTGGATCCGTTCCTGGGCCTCAGAACCCTTTGGTCAGTTTTTTGGAGAGATGGGCAAAAGTCAAATCACTAAAAACAATAGTGAAGATGAAAGTAGAGTGAAGGTAGTAGATTATGATGTCTTCTGAAAAGGAAGGATTAGGTATGGTTTCATACATCATACAATAGTTTTTGGCCTTTGATTCAACAAACCCTCACCAACCACTACATGTTTGAAGTTCCAGTCTAATCTCCCCAAGCCTTAGATTTCTGTGGCGAAGCTGTCAACAAAAATGCGTGTACCGTGTTTAGCTTTACGAAGTGGTATCCAGAATCCGTTTTTTTTGTGTATGGCCAATGCGTAAGGACTTCAATCAAGCTCACCACAAAAGCTAGCAAAAAAGCCTAAATCTCACTGGCTTCTATTTCAAGTAAACTATATACCAAACTTTCTTCATTTGTAACGACGATTTTGTTGCCGTTTATATCCCAGGTTATGTGGATTGGATCTTTACAACACCCTTGATGCTCATTGAGCTCGGGATTTTGGCCGGCGCGCGGCCGGTGCAAACAATTACTTTAATCGTGCCTTGGCTCTTGATACGGTTGGACCGGTCTGTTCAGTCAGAAAATGTCTAGATACTTGTTGGTGCCAGATTTGATGTAGTACTTTTGTAATTTGATGAGCCCATTGCTTGTTACAAGTAGATTTTCATCAGCCATCAGTGGCCATCCCATGGATGTGTAGTTGCTGTTCCGGCGCGTTTGCAGGACCAAGTGTTTTGGTCAGCTGGCAAAAGGTCACACAGCTTTATGTTCTAATCTCTGTAGAGAACACGTTCAAGAAAAAAGTTGCATCCGCCTAAGCATAAAACTTCATAAGACCATAAAGCCCTTACTGCAGGTGATTGCGAATCACCTTTTGATTTGAGGCTTGCAATTGTGGATCACTGGTTAGTTACGGCCCATCAGGTCCTGGATGAAATGATGTTGGCCTTTGGCATTGCATCCTCGTTTTCATCCGCAGGCATGCTGGGGCCGGAGGCATAGGAGACCCTTTTTTAGGCACGAAAATCGTATCCTCTTCGGCAATAGGCGATATGCCACTTCTATAGCACGCAGTCTTGTGGCAGTACTCTTGATGTTTCAGAATAACAATACTGCTGCTGCTACTACGACTACTACGACTACTACGACTACGACTACTAAACAGTCAGGGTGATGTGCCATCACCTTCCAGCTTGAAGAACCACCAAATTTTCCTTCAATTCCGGCATCACGGGGCCATCCTTTCACCTTTTCCGCACTTGGGTGAGGCAAGTGGCCCTTCTTCATGACGGGCCTTTTGTGTTTCTCTGCAGTGGCCTTCAAACTCTTCACCTCTCTGCAACAGCAAGCTATGTCTGTTGGACCGTGCTGTGGTGGAAGGGCATTTTGCTGGGAAAGCTATTTTAAGCATCACAAAGGCATGATGGCAATCTGAAATCAGCTCTGAATATGTATTCCAGCTTCAAATTTATTATCCTAAGCTTTCCTGTAAGATTAGCATTTTTTTTGGTCTGAAGCTGGGATGGTCACTGCATACACATTTGCTTCTCATGAATTTTCAATCAGCCTCAGTGTTAGTTTTGGACCCTGGTCTGTGGCAAGCCAACTGAAAGGGCTCGATGTTGGATGGATCCGCTTCTATTAGTAAAAATTGAATTGAAACGACAGTTTCACGTACCAGGTGCAACGCAGACGTCATAATTTTCAGAAATTCCCATCGATTCTCAATGATGCTTCTATGTTTGGATGATGCCCCGGCCCTCCCCAGTCGTAATAGTGGAAAATGACGGTTCCTGGAATCAAGAGATCATCCAAGAAAAGCGATGATTCTGGTGGTCACTATTGCTATTAGGCAGAATCACCGTTTTTGTTTGGCGGCTTCCTTTGTTAAAGTTGCCCAGAGAAAGGGACATTTACTTTGGGACCAGTTTTTCCCAGGAGGCGATTCCAAAGTGCTCTACAACTTCGTAGCCAATCGGACGGTGCGCTTGACTCCTTCAGGGGAATGGTTACACCTTGGTCAATTTTGAAGGTTTGTCCATGCATCCCTTTTTTTCGACCCATGACTGGTTCTTACAGGAAAATCATGAAAAATCATGTTTTTGTTGACTCAATCCGGAAAAAGTTGCTTGTCCAGCTTGGCCAAAATGGGAAAAGAGTGGCTTAGAAGGCTTAGATGAAGTGAGAGTTTTTGGACCCGGATTTTCGGTTATTTCTTGTGGGGCACCCTTCCTCCCACACCTGTTCTCCACTTCCATGATCTTTTTGTCAGGCTGAGATTTGGTGCATGTATCCTGTGATGTTTGCGTTATGCGAGTGAACCTTGCCTCGAATGGCTTTGGGGTTGGTGTTGCAACCTGGGCATTTCTTGTTACAAGTAGCTGGAGAATCTTGAGTTCAGGTGCGTGCAAGTTCAGAAAGAACCTGTAGCACTGTAGCATCCTACATGCATTTGCCACAACCAATCCCTGTGACATGTTGCTTTGAAATAGTTGTGATTTCAGATGGATGCTTCACCTGTGCAAATGAGATGGTCGGGAACTGGCTTGAAACATGAAATGAGTGAGTGGAAAAACGATGGTGGGTGGAACTGCCGAAACTTGCAATGTTCTTTAACTCTTTGTCAGAATGTTTGTATGTGAGGGAGTGTAGGTGTGCATGTTCGTATGCATGAAACTGGTGCTTTAATACCAAAACTGTCAGCAGAATGCAGCAAAATGTGCAACTGGCTGGGGCTTGTGTACTTGCCAGCTGATGGAAGATAGAACTGCCCGTTGAAGTTTTCTTGTGGTGGGAAGTTCCGCAGCGGACATTGGAGCGGATGATTATTTCTGATTATTACTAGTATGACTATGATCTTCTTAGGAAGTATTTTGGAATCACATTCCTCTCGAGGAGATGTTGAGTCTTGGAGGTTTCGGACCTTTCCCCCGCTTTCACCCAACAAACAAGGTACCAAGACTTTTCCAGAAGAGATTGAAGTCGCAGGCAGCTTGGATTTCTTAATTTTGCATCTACCTGCCCGGTGGTTGAGATGTGTTTTGAAGAGATTCAGATAGATGTCCATGTGTTTTAGCTTGTGGAGTGCCAATTTCAGCAAGTAAAGACATCTCCTAGAACTGGAGATGTTTACAAACAAAGTAAACTCCTGGACTCCTGCTTTTTCAAAGTGGTGGTTTGAAGCATTGGTTCTTTTCTCCGTATTATGGGAAGATGTCCCAGTTGACCCCTGCTATCGAATGGGTTGAGGTGGAAACCACATGAAACCACCACATCGTATTCCGTGTCGGATTTTTGTTGCTTAAATTGGAGAATGGGTTTGCTTGCAAAATATGGTGGTTTTACATTCCATCCAATTCAATGGGAAGACTAAGACCGCATAGTGGGCTCCTATCGAATCACCATCATTTTTGCAGTGACGAGTGATCTAAAGCTACTAAGCAGATCGCCCATGGCCCTGGCAATTCCAGACTGAAATCATAATCATGGAAGTGGAAAATGATCCTATCAGAAGAGAAACAAGTCTTGGAGAGACCCGCTTTCCACTTCCGTGATTGCTAGAGGAGGAGTAGGCAAGCCATACCAGGTTGCGATGGCAAAGTCACCAGAGATGGGAATTTAGAAGACACAAAAGAACCATCCAATAGGACTTCTTCAAGCTTAACATGTCACACTTTGTGGTGGCTTCCTGATGATACCGGACCATTTCGTAGAAAACTTGACTGCAAATATTGGCATTGGGAGGAGTAAACATCCTCCAATCACCGGTCTTGATAATTTGTTTGCATTGTCATTTTTGATAGCATATATCATATATCATTTATAAGTATTTATATTCATACCGTATTACATATAATTGATCATTTTTAATCCATGTAGCTTATTTGACATGATTTGACTAGATTGCTGGTTGACGGGCTGGTCGCTATCCATTCTACTTTTGATGCCCTCCCAGGCTATGCCATCGCGGATGTTTTTGCCAAGTGCGGTATTCCAATGATGGTACCATGGCAAGCCATGTGAAAGTCACAAAGTGAGGGAAGGGGAAATCACCATGGTTTATTGAATCAGGTCACAAAAGGTTTGAGGTGTTATCATTTGAGCTTCGCACCTCCAAAAAGTCTTGCCGTTAGGCGTCCAGCCGCAGGAAGCCTGGACCATGTGCACCACAAACATCAATATTACTGAAGTTTTTTGATAGAACTGCCCCCACCACAGAGGTTCGAATATTGGGTCATCATCACCATATTCAAGTTGGGTTTAATTATAACATAGTTTACACCGGGCTGGACACATCTCATCTCCAAAAGGGCATACACACAAAGAAGTGGTGGATTTACAGCCAACCATATGAGATGACCAGTGTCATCTCCAAAAATGAAAAAGAAGTCATGGATGTTCCAGCCAACCATATTAGATCACCTGACGCGGCAAATCATGTTGAAGTAAAACGTTCTTTGTACGGTATGTATCTATGCTGTCCAAGCCATCACTATTACAATCATCCAACATCAAAGGTCCCACTTGTCGGCCATAGTCTCTCTGACTCCCTACACTGGCACAGCTCAACATTGAATCTTCAATGTAGATGAAATTTGCCGCTTTGCCTTTGATTCCTAGTTTTTTATAGTTTTTTGGGGGATGCAAAAAACCAGCCAAAGCCTGTGCCGCTTCCTTGGAATTCGAGTAGGTCAACCCTTCAGACTTTCGGTATCCTTTGCCATGCTTCAAGCCTCTTGCCCGAGGTTTGGGTGTCCAGCATGACAACCACATCCAAGCTGGAGCCTATCGCAGAAAGCGACGAGACTACAGAGACTACAGACGTTTGACGAGGATGCCGGCCGGGAAAGAGATGTGGCAGCTTCAACAAGGAAGTTTAGGATACAGTAGGATTGCTACTGTATTGCCAATGTTGCTGCTTTTCTCACCTGATATGATTGATTATTTGATGTGCCCAGTATGATTTTAAACGTCTACTATCATGTCGGCATCTATTGTAATTAAATTTATTGTAATCACAGGATTATTGCTCTTAATATTTGTTGTTACCTAGTGGTATTGAATTTATTTGTTGTTATATATCCATTGCTATCTACACAGTGTGACCGTTAGTGTTTTTTCCTTCTTGTCTACGAATTCTTAGTCTATGATTGTCGTCCTCCTCCTTCTCACCATCATCACGAATCTGTTGACGGAGCCACTGTTTTTGTGCAGCATTTGTTCCAACATGTTCCAACATATGATTAGTGTTGGTTACCTAGTACCTTGATTCATAGATCTCAGTGCTGCAACAAACTGAAAATTAGATTAACAATCACCTCAGCATTCCATAGACCTTGCACCCGAACAGGTGATTTGTTAGGGAATGCTCCCAATACTGCTCAAGATGATTTTGAAAAAAGTCGTTCATATTGATGCTATATGTTTCCATTTGCCCAAACAAAAGAATGAGAGAGAAAGAAAACAGTCATACAGACCGGTTGGCCTGTGAAAAACTACTTACAAGTCGAGATGCTTCCTAGAACAACCACCTTTTCTCAGGAGAAGGATGCGCGCTCTCACAAGGAGAGTCGCCCTGATCCTTCCATGGTACCTCTGCCAGGTGGGGTTTTTAAGGCGTAGCTGTATAATCCAATAAAACAACCCTGAGAACTCAAGCTATTTGGTGTAGACTTGGTGTAGCTTTGAACAAAATGTAGTTTATATGCTTGGTTACTGAGCCGATACGTTATGCACAGGAAAGAGAATTGCACCTAAGACCATTCGATGTGACAAGTCCAATCTATTTTTGATGGAATTTTTTTAGGGTGTGTAACACGGGAATTTGGACAGGTAAGTATATTCATATCATTTGGAGGCGAGGTAGGAGCAAGATATGCAGCTGCATCAGTGGCAGCAAATCTCGGAATTTGCAGAGCTAAGTGGACCTGTGGACGGTTGCCACGCTTGGGCCATGACCGATGAATGGTGAATGCACAAAAGGCATCAAAAGGCCCCCCCAACTTTACAAACATCATGCCAAACAGGCGCTTCAGGGCCGCTTTGAAAGCAGTAGTTTATTGCACAATCTGAAGGTCAAATGAGTCAGGAATTGGATTTGTATGCCTACTTTGGGGTATTTGACAGCTATCGACCATGGCACGCGTGGCGCGGGAGTGTCCGATTTTAATTGACCGACGCACGGCCCAGCGTAGCTTGAAGCGACAAGCGCTTTCTGAGGCTGGGATTGGGGGCCGTGCGAAGGGCCGTCGCCGCTGGAGAAACTCGAAATCAGACTCAGCAAGGGATTGTGTTGAAAATACGGTTAAGCCATCAAACCATTATGTTCATCTCACACCACGGGAACAATTTTGGGGAGTCACTTCAGTGAAGCGTCGGTGAGGCTGCAGCAGGCAACTTAAAGAAGTTGACTCGTTCAGATTTGCGATGAGAAAAGGTCACCCGGACATTGCTGGTAGGTCGTTGGGACGCTGCTTGGGAGCTAGAAAGGGCTCATCGAGAATTTGGTGCAGTTGAGGGAATTCATCTTCTACAACTCCCACCACCACCACTGCTGCTAGATTGCTATTTCTCCATACCAAATCCAGAGCAAATCAGCAACTGGTTGGAGTTCAGCACAAGCAGTTTCATTCCTCCAAGGTGTGCGTCATGGCCATGACCTTAGGACTTTCCTGCCAGGACATGTGGCGCAGAATCACTGGCACCAGAAAGGAATGATAAGAAATTAAGTTGAACTTTACAACCCTTGAAAACACAATTGTTTATCATATGTTGATGTTCACATTGATATTAAATTAAAATTGTTCTGTTGCTGTTTTGGAGGACCTGTCCCCACGTCCTAAGCGTCCTAAGGATAACTCCCCGTGGGGTCCCTGCCGCAGTTGCAGCCGCGCTTGGCTTAGTTGCATTTCTGAAAGGACCGATGGAAAGTTGCCTAAGTTGTGGTTTGTACCTTTCGCAATCTGATGATCTTGAGGGAAAGTTCATGATATCCTACCATACCTCCCGGTTTTAGTACACCTTGATGAAGCAGTGATGGAAGTATACTGTTATGTGAAGCCGTGCTTTTCTTGACGACGCAACCAGGCTCCACGGCTTGTTCTTGACCTTCTAGGCGATCAACCCTTCCTTCAGTCGGAAGATCTTCCAACACACCTTTCTAAACTTTACTTGGCCAATCTTTGGTAGTCCCGTATGCCCTTAGCCCCTTTAGATTTGGTAGGACTCGCTAAAAATTAAACCTTTAGCAGTGGGCCTAATTCAAGTATTGTCTAGTTTAAACCACCTGCCATTCCTGGGAGAATGCTCCAAGGAAAAGGTGACTGAAGGGAAGCCAATGATGCACCTTCTACATCCTTATAAAGCATCATGTTTGCAATTAAACATGGTTTATATATTATACATAGATTTGTACTATAGTATATATATTATATATTAAGATATGTATTTGTCTTTCAAGCAAAGACCCCCCCACAAAAAGATATAGACACATGTCAATTGTACCCGCGGCCTTGCTTTGTGACTCGTTTCGCAGTGCGCCTCGGAGCTTCCGAAATTGAGGTCATTTCAGCCAACCCTACTGCCAGAGGCTTGGGGCAGATGGTATCAGTGTAGTCTTTCCCGAAAAGAAACAGTCAAATTGACAGTCAAAAAGAAAGAGGAAATTCGAGGCTGAATAACTTGCCTGAAAGGGTTCTATTTTGAATGTTTTGCCAACAGGTCGCTCCAGTCAGTGATTTTAGGAGGCTGTCAAATCAATGGTTACATTGTTCGTGGCATTCTGCGAAGCCTGTAATAAAGGATTTATACTGGATTATACTGGAGATTGCCTTAAGATATCCTAAGGTCGTAAACCGCCAACCCTTACCATCAGCTGACCATTGAACGATAGTGAAACCAAAAGCACTCCAATCGATGTTGCTTGCCCGCAGCCCTCTTCGGTGACGCGCCATGACCGCATTTGAAAGTTGCCATGGTGGATTCAGAACAAATCGAAGACACTGGGCTGTTTACCTTAGGCAAATATAGAAGAATATGTATAGTTTTCCTCTGAAAAGTCACGAATGCTTGGCCACAAGTAAGTGGCTATTTGCCAGTACCCCGTCTCGAGCTTTGGGCAAGATAATGTCGTTCCTAGCACAGGATTCCTTGCATTCTCCTTGGTGTCCCTCTAACAGATAGCATTTCTACAGCACGTTTCGTGAGCTTCCAAGGCAATCCTTTTCCCTGCTAAAGGGGTGGATATTTGCGTAGGTTATTTCATGTATTGAGCTATGGGAAAAATCGTCATAAGGAAGAGTGCTCCTGGATTTTGAGGGTTTTTTGGACTCACCTTGGCATTGGGCTAAATTCCTGGAAGATGACCATGGGTAGATCAAAGCGATAGCATTGAAGAACCAGGGGAGACCGGGCAAGAGTTTTAGAAAGATGTGTTTGACCCAGGAAATACTCCCCAGTAAACAAACATGGTGGAATGGCCAATGCATGTTCAAGTGCTGGATGTTCAATGGCTCTCTTAACACACAAGAGAGATCAAGAGAGTATATAAGCCCTTATTTGAGGCCCAGGATAGCGACCATTTCGGCGTCAGAAAGACAGATATTTAGGTCAACACTCTGATACACCTATTCTACTCAGGCCAAAGCCAATAGTTTGCAGGTGACATGGCCAATTGTCTTCGTGTTTCCTTTTTCATGTCTGTTTTGGTGGGTCCCAGTCAACTCAATTGGATTGTCAAAATTTCGACCATGAGGGTACTGACCTCACCAAAAAATACACTTCACCATTCATCCATTCACCAAGGTTGTCAGGGATATGTAGCTTCAATTGGCCATATAAAGATATGAAAAAATCCTATAGGATCACAAACTTCACCACTTCAAGTGTACTGCGTGGTGCCGCAGTTGTTTGATCCGAGTCTAAACGATCCCTTGGCTCGAGCCACTGAATCATGATTCATTTCGGACTAGCGAATCAGTCTTTGCCACGTGGTGGCCGCAGCGCAGAGCAGATCAGGGATGCTGGAGTCTCGTGGAATATGATGGCATATGTGACTTGGAGCAGAAACACCTTGACCTCCCAATTTGACCCATGTGTTGGTAGACATTTCCATGTGAAGGTGGCTTTTCTTTCTCGACAAAGATGAACCCCCAACCAGCTCCATCGAGGTGAGTAACATCCTGGTGGTGCTGGTGTTTTGCTGTTTGGGCTTGCTATTTCTATGGTTGCTGTTGTGTGGATTGCCGAAAAAACCCTTACAAGATGAGAGCGTCAAGAATGGTTGCCCACGCAGTTGGGCTATTTTCATGGGACTCTTGGTCTTGTGTGCATCATGGATATTCCTGGATTGCTTGGGGGGTGCGCGGGCTGGGTGAAAAGAAGATTCATGCGTCCGGATTGAAATTTGCCTGGAATCCTAGAAGACCATAAAGAAAGGAGAAAATGAAAGGACTACAGGAAAAGTGTAAAGTCATGCCTGTTTTTTGCGATGTCAGAATACGTTGCAGAATGTGGATCAGGAAAGTCCTGCCTACTGTACAATTTCTATATTTATATATTGCATGTATAGATACATATATGATATGTGTATAGTAGAAAGAGTATTGACGTCCGTTTTTTTCAGGTTGCTTCAGGATGTTGTTTTTCAAAATGCAATAGCAACTTACACCTGGTGCGGTGTCCAAACGAATGATGTGCACGTTGCAAGACCCCGTGGTGAAAGAAGATGGCTAGCCACTCCCCAGAAAAGACCCATGCAAACCAGCCATGGGAAGAAGGTGCCATCTACTGGTCGTCATCATTCAGGTACAAATGACCGTTCTGCCTATACTGAAGGTTTTTTTGTTTCGTTCATTATTTACCTGCATAGTTCATAATTCAGGGGGATTGTGCACGCAGTATGCCGGCACAACTTCATAGCCGAAGCTGGCATCAATCTGAAAGGTTATGTAAAATCTAGCGCAACTAGGTAGGAAGAATCAGTCCTTGCACTGTAGGATGTTGCGGAAAAAATGTCTCTTAAACCTGTTCAGGCATGTGCCAACGACACTAGCTCATTGGTGCATCAAAACTCATTGGTTCAAAGATGTTCAATATAAGATATGATATAGGGCAGTAGAGAACAACTGCTAGCATGCATTTCGGACGGTAACCAGAGATTTGCTGAGGACTGGTGTATACCTTCACCTACTTTACCACAGATCAATATGTGCCAAGTCTTCCTGTCATGGGAAGTGATCTCTCGGGATCTCAGAGTTTGATGAGCGCTACGGTGCAAATGAACTTTGTGGTAAAAGCAGTCGCAGGTGCACCTGTGACCGAAGTGGTTCAAAGACGAATTGGTTCAATATAGAATCAAGGAGTACAGTATGAGTAGCCTTTTTCATGGTTACGTTCCACTCAACCATGCTTGTTTCAAGGAGAATACTAGAAAAATTGAGCCATACCCAGGTTTTGGTGGTTCAGTTTCAATCGTTTCAGTCAGTTTCTTGACAGTCTGGAGCAGAGATTGTTTGTGCAATGTGCACATAAATGTGACCCTGGCTGGGATGGAACAGTTATTTAATTTCCATATTTGTTTTGGGTTTTGATATGATACTCCAAGACGGACTATAAAAGTCTATATGTGCTATTTGTTGCTACATACTGTGTTGCATAAACATGATGAGATAACTTTAATTGCCTGATCGTCAGATATTTTTTGGTATACAATATATATATTATATATATATCTACTGTATATATATATATATAGATCATGCCAATCCCAGCCCCAGCCCCTACTTTGGCCCAGATCCGAAGACTGATGATACCTTTGCGGGTGATCAAAAATGAGCAGAAACTATCTACGTTTGGTCGTCAGCGACCTCCAAAATTACAGGAATTTGATAAATACGTCTTCGCCCTTGGACTGACATTACAAGCCTCGTACCCTTAGTAAGAAATGATATAAGAAATGAGGGTGCAGTGGATTCATTCCTACTCGACATCAGCAATGCACTAGTCGGAGCTAGCTCACGCACCAGGAATTGTCACAGCTGGTCTCTCCGATCGCTTGGGTCGGAGGCGAACTCTTCTGGTGTGCATGGCCTTGTTGAGTGTAGCTGACCAGAATTAAGATATCAAGGTGGATGATGGGAATGCTAGCCATCGAAGGAATGATTTATGTTTAAGTAGCTACGTCCAACAGAGTTTAACATGTGGACAAATGTGTCTGTCCGAAAAAAATATGTTTCGATGTTGTTATGTTGTTTAAGCTACGGATGTGTACTACATAGTTGTACATACACACAATTGTATCTACATAGTGTTCAAGAGAAACAAACCTTTGTTGAAAGAAAGCTTTGAAGCCATTGGAAGAACTGATAGCGACTCCAGCAGTCTCAGGTTGCGAGTTTTTGCTGCGGCTGCGCTGGCCGTATCGAATGGTTTTTTGCTGCACGGATTCTGCAGGGGTTCCGTGGTGGCAACCATGGGTCCACGCTGGGAAGGAAACAGTAGGGCGACCACACCACCCAAAAGCTGTCCTTTATCATAAAATCTTTTAAATGGTGTTGGTACCTGAGGGTTATCCTTGCAAACCTGAACAAACATTCTGGCTTAGGAATTATTGTAAATGAGTTGCGCTGAAAATGTCTATACATGCCCCGTGAAGTTTTCTTCGCACTGCTTAGGCTTCTTAACTCAAGGTTCCAGGATACAAGTGACATGTTCGATGTCCAACGATCACAAGGATTACTGTACGTATATGTACGCATATGAATGCCCAGCCAGACTTTTCCTTGTTTTTTCCATTGCACAATGCCGGATGCCCACATTGTCGACACTTTTGCAACTCAACATCCCACATCAGCTGCCAACATCCCCGGCTTTTCCATTGGATGCAAGGTTTGGGGAATCGGTAGAACCTGTGATTTTTGCGGTGACTCGAGACTTCTTCGTGCAGGTGTGGGCAGCTTTTAGAATAACACGAGTTGGGCGGATATTTGGGAAGATGGTGGAAGATGGGACCAAATGGAACAGAAATATCAACTGTTTTAGGTGATCTTGAAGAAGCAGAGAAGGGATGATGTGTTTAGTAACTGTGAAATGAGGATCTATTTGCCCGATCGAGTCCTTTAACCTTTCTCCGGGTAGACTTTTTTAGTAACGTACAGACTTGCAGCCATGATCAGGAGGGGCCCCAGTTTACCTCAAATTTGTACCCCCCCCGATCCCCTTGCCAGGACTTTTCCACGGGGGCCGCACTTTTGCAGACCCCAAACCCTTTTGGAACTGCAGGAAGAGGCACGTTTTGCAATGGTAGCCGCCTTACAGATGATGTCCATTGGTGGAATGCAGCTTGGCAAGTTTACTGGGGTTTGTTGCCTCCAGTGGAATGGAAGCAAAAAGGAATCTCAAGAGTTGGTTTGTTTTCAACGGAATGCGAACAGATATAGCCGACTATGCCGAGAATAGGAATTCACCATTTGGAATGCTGAACGTCCAATTCCACGATGTGCCACCAGGTTTTTGAATGTTTTTGACACTGCAAATCATTTAGATTCTGCAGGGTCATGTTGGCCTGTGATGCATTTTTAAAAACCCATTGCCATTGTGGTTTCTTTGGCGAGGCACCCGAAAAAGTTGGAAGTCGCCACTAAAACACTAATATGGGGCCCTCTCTGAAACCATTAGTTAAACTAAACATGTGGGGTGGTAGCTTATTCCACCCTGCACCTGCTAGGAAACAGCTTGAATCTTTGATGTCCGTGGTCCATCATGCTGGCCGGCCTGGTGAATTTTATTCACCGAAAAAATCAGGTTAGTGGCACCTGTGTTTGGTGGACTTCTGGCTGAGATCTTTGGTTGGCGAATGTCCTTCTTTGTTTTGGCAGTGCTCTGGGGCATCCTTGCCATCTATGCATACGTCAACATGGTCGAAAGTTGTCCAGACAGAAGCTAGTCAGCAGGTTTTAATCTTTTACATGAGCAAAAGTCAAAAGGCGGGGAGCTTAGCACATCTAGCCAATGATATAGCAGTGGATGCTTTGGCAGATTCTTAGGTGCATGTTTCCTTTATATATTCATATTGGTAAGCTATTCGTATGTACATATGTTTAGACCGTTATGTTTCAATCTTGGGTGTATAGGTTATAGGTTTGTGTGCATGTGCACGCTCACATTCCTGATCCCCCATCCCCTTGGTGTGGCCCACCCCACTCACACTAAGTAGAAGCATGACTTATCGTTACTAGTAGTACGAGTCGTTTTTCTAGAAATTCTAGTAGCGCCGGTAGGACCAGGAGTGCGAATAGTACCAGTTACTAGCAGTACTAGTGCTAGCAGTAGCAGTAGTGCGAGTAGCGCTAGAAGTAGCTACACGACTGCACCACGAACCACCCCCACAGTGGGCAGGCACTACCACTGCGGTGGCGGTGGGCTCATAGAATGCTGTCGCACATATACATACATATGTGCTAGCCACCCTGACACGACTTATATGCTAGCTTCCCCAAAGACCTTATTCTTTTCATCCTGTTGACATCCTGTTGACCTTGATTGTTTTGAAGTGAGGAGTTTCTTCTTTAATAGAGATTTTCCTGTTAAAATTGAACTATTCCTTTTGAATAAAAACAAAACTCGTCCTGTTCGATAAAGCTCTTAATTCTTGAACCCTGTTTAATGCGACTCTTCATCTCTCCGCATTATTTTTTTCTTAATTGGACCCGTCACTATTTAGCAAACTCACTTGGCACTCTACAACGCTTTCATTTCAAGAAGTATTTTTTGATGTAGCTCCTTCCCCAAAAAAATGAGTAACTTTTCTTTTTCAAAAACTCTTCTTCTTTAATATAAAAGTCTCTTTTCAAATATTCTCTAGTAGAAGCAAAATCTGATTTACTCAATTCAATCCCCCCCCTTTTTTGGTCAAGCTTTTTTCTTTTAACGCGAGCCCTTCCTTTTGCACACATGAACACAAGTCTTCCCTTTTAATCAAGCTCTTTCATAAAATCCTTTTCTTTGAATCGAACCGTTCTTTTACAGGCAAGTCTTTGCTTTCAGTCCAACTCGTCCTCTTTTAGTAAAACTCTTCTCTTTCATATATTTCTTTTTAATTCAACTCTTCCTTTTTAAAACGCTTCTTTCCAAGCACTTCTTCTTTTGATACACTTCTTCCTTCTTGATCAAACTCCTTTTAAATTCAAGCCTTCCTTTTTAATCGAACTCCTCTCCTGGCTATAGGGGTTCTTACTTCAAGTCAAGGGGTAGGTGATAGCGATACTTCTCGGGTTGTTGCGAGGGTGGGGGGGGGGGATGTCATCGAGGGTGTGGCTGAAGGTGTTGTATGGGGTGTTGATAGCAGTGCTTGATCGCGGAGGTGGTTGGGAAGTGTAGTCAAGGGTGTTTGCGTCGGTGTCGCTGGTGGTATCTGATCGCGGATGTGGCTGGAAGGTGTTGCGGAAGGTGTGGCTGAGGGTGTCGTTGTGGGGTGTTGGTGGCAGCGCTCATCGCAGAAGTGGTTGGGAGTGTTGCCAAGGGTGGCGCTGGTGGTGTTCGATTGTTGTGCTGGGAGCCTGTTTCTGGTGGGGTGTGAATTAGGGTGTTGCTGATGATGTTTGAATGGGATGTGGCTGGGCTATGGCGTAGATGTTTTTGGTGTCATTGATTGGTTTCACACATCCGCAGCGGAATTTTGAAAATTCAATTAGACTGCGAGAAAAATGATGCCGTTTCATGCTATTTTGGGTCTATGCTGGTATATATAGTGGTAAATAAATGTGTATATATATATATTTTATATGTATGCAATGTAGTGTTGCGTAGTGCAAATGTAATAAATGTAATGTTATGTGATGTTATGTCATGTTATGCTATGTATACATGTGTATATATATATATAATTATATATGTGTGTGTATGTATGTATGTGTGTGTGTGTCTCCAAGCCATTTCCGTATGCGCTAGAGCAACTGGGACGTTGGTATATGATGGCATGTCCATGTTACTCATTGTGGATCAAACTGTTGGTCCTTTTCTGGTTGTGGTACCTGTGGCCAAACCTGAAACCAAGTGTGCTCCGCAGTTTAGTTGTTTTGACTTCTGACATTCAGGATCCACGTCAAAAACTTTCCTTGGTGATTTGAAACGACTCTTGGATCCTTATTTGCTTTGCCTTTTGTTGACGGAAAGCTGTATGATGGGAGCATATGTGACCTTCAATGCAAATGTGGGCACCTTGGCAGCCGGTTGATGAGAAAGTTTCTTTAATGGATATCTTTCAGAGGAAAGATATGTTTTTGTATGTTTTTTGCCTTTTGCCCGCGAACAGAGCCTATTTGTATGGTTTGAAGGTTTCCATTTAGATTCTGGTAATTAAAAGTTTTTCTTCTGGTGATAGTTGGTTTGCACCTTGGTGAACGGTCGACAAGCGTGTGAGGTTATTTGATACAGGTCTCGTATGACAAACCCATCATGACCACATCTATGGTCATGTTGGCTTTTGGGGTCCTGAATGGACTTGGCTTGTGGGTCATGAAGAAGCTTCATCTCGGGAGCATTTCCCGCACTGCTAAAATTGCAGTGACGTGTTATGCAACGACTGGCATCATTTCATTTGTCCTGGGAAGACTCTAGGCTTTGCAGTGAAAACGAGTTTGAATGGGTTTTCAGAGGGTTGCAACCCCCACCACGAAGACAGGATACAAAATGGTAAAGAGCAAAGGGCCTTTTGATCCGCTTCTGAACATGATGCGTTTTGCATGACTAGATCCAGCCTAAACGTATCCAAGTAGCCTCAAACCTCTCCAGCAGCACCAGTGCCACAAGCCGCCCAGGTATTTTTTCAGAGTTCCTTTGGTCTTATTTGATAGGGGCTTCCCTCCAAGCAAGCACTTCAATCACAGCCTTGGTCTCGGTGAATGTGATGTTCTTTGAGCCCTTGTACCCTGCGCTGTGTGTTAGTGAGAGGATGGAGGGTGGGGTACGTCCCCAGCACCACTTGTAGCTCATGTACTTATGGCGGAGTGAAATGGTTTATATAAGGCAGGTATAGTTGTTCGGGCACAAAGTTAAAAACTTGTTTTGATTCATTTTTTGGTGTTTATCTCGAGGTGGCATCAACAGACAGATCATGATCACACACCCTCTTTCTCTCCAAAGAGATGCAAATGCTGATTCTGTTTGTGAGACAACGTATGTAGATGCAAAACGAAAGAATAGATGGGCAACAGTTTTTTGCAAGCAAACCCTTCTGGCACATTGGACCGGCTTTGCCCCTTAACTCAGAGACCTTCCCAAGAACTGGCATTCATGATACAAGATCAATGGCAAAAGAGAATCAATCTGTGAGTTGGTAGGACTTTGGAAGGCTTGGTTCAAGGAGGGTGGGAAAGAATTTTGAGGCAAGATATTGCTGGCATGGCAGCTTCCTGCGAGATTTGTGCTAAAAGTGTGCTGCCATGTTTCTTCTCACTGTTTTCCACACAGTCATTGATCTCCTTCGGGGCCAAAGGCTTGACGCAGTTTCTTGGAGGATTTTAGCACAGTGTTTCGGCATCGGCATTTTTCGGATGAAAATTCTTGCGTCAAAACTTGACTATCGGTTATTGGATGTTATTGGGGTTAGGAAGTTTCTCGGAACAAGACGCCAAATGCGTGCAAATCTTCAAAATTTGCAGTCAATTGCCTTTGATCTATCCCGGAATCAAATTGAGTAGATGGCCATTGTTCACAAAAAGTAAGGTAGAAGAAGGCCCCATGCAGGCGCCATTTCTTCCAACAAAGTCAATTTGTTCCAGTGATGCCTTTTCTTGGGGTTTTGCTCATTTACACCCAAGCAAATCGCATAAACTTGGGAAAAAGGTATCAGATCACATTGATGTCCGGCTTCAACATCCATTTGCGGAAAATTTGATGCAGTATCACTATATATTCAATTCAAATACCCCATATGATACCTGAAATTGCAGGAATATTCTTGAGAAGGGCCCAATAGCCGTTTGCCGTTTCACTGCAACTTTCCAATATACAAACATAGTACCAGTATGTACCAGTCGTACTGCAAAAGGCGGCAGCGGAAGTTTCAGAAATAGGAAACCTTTAGGAGAGATTGGTTGTTGTGAGTCACGGATGGCAGAGCAAAGACACTGATGGAGCGACAGGTGGTTGAGGTCTCCTTTCTTTCTCTTTCTTTCTTGCTCTTTCTCTGACTACCTACCTACCTATCTTTCTACTCATCTGTCCAACTATCCATCTATCCATCAATCGATCCATCTATCTATCTATCTATCTATCTATCTACCTATCTTTCTATCTGCACAACGGCGCGCATGTTCTCGGCATCCAAAAAAGTGGTGAGGGAAGGTGGTGCTTTGTGCATTTTGACTTGGAAATGTGCTTCGCGGCTCGTGGCAGATTGTTTCCGCATCTGATCTTCCAAAAGTGGCCCGAACTTCCATGGTTTTAGCCTTTTGACTTGGAAACACGCTTCGCGCCACAACAGCGTGCAATGCGTGCAATTTTTTGACATCGGATCTTCCAAAAGTATCCGAAAGTCTGAACATGGTGTTTTTTTTTTCCGCGCCACAGTGGCGTGCAATTTTCATTTGGCCGCCGCTTTGGCGAGCCTATTTTTCTACCTAACATTTCGCACACCTGTATCTTCTTTCTTGATCTTTTTTGTAACTCTTTCTCTCTCTCTTCTACTCTTCACTTCTCTTTTAGCTGACTCTTCCCATCTCTGCTTTTAATATCTGCATATTGTCGGAAGTTTGACTTCCAAACTTCCTTCGATGAGAGATGGAGTTTCCATGTTGCAAATGAGGTTCCAAGCCTCTGCATGCATCGCCTCCGGTGTAGTATTCTGGTATTCCACCCTCCTTTCGACTGCTGCTTCCATCAAAGATGAAAAGGGTTCCATCAGAGATGAGAAGAGCCGGTCTTATCAATCTTGCAGTGCCGCAGAAGACAACTCCAATGATGAGACACTGGCGTGCAACAAGATGAAAGAACAACATTGAGGAAAGCCATGAGGGGAACGGAAGTATCACCATGTATTACCATCCAATGGCAACTTTATCGCAGAACGATCTGAATGGGTATTGCCGTTGACGTTGGCATCGCTTGGCGCCATGTCCAGCGTTTCATATCGTTTCATATCGTTTCCAAGTTTAGAAACTATTTGCATCATGGCGTAAGAAAAATCGCTGCACTTGGCCACCATGTCTGCCAGAAAAAGGCAGATCGAAGGATGAAAAGGCAACGAGGAGAGGGTTGGTTTCGACTCCTGGCAACTTGAAAAATAGAGACACATGTACATACATGTACAAAATTCAGACATATGTCCATAAATGATCCCTTGGCTCGAGCCACCGAACCATGATTCATTTCGGACTAGCGAATCAGTCTCTGCCACTTGGTGGCCGAGCGCACAGGATTAGGGATGCTGGAATCAGGTGGAATATGATGGAATATGTGACTTGGAAAAGATAAACTGAGAGTTGAGAGCCTCACTTTCTGGCATGTGTTTCACACGCAGGGGTACAGGGGTTACTTGTAGTTGTTTCACCTGCCGATGACAATTTTCCGAGAATCTACTGGCCGCTTACTTTTTGTGGTATACATTTCCATGTGAAGGTGGCTTTTCTTTCTCGACAAAGATGAACCCCCAACCAACTCCATCAAGGTGAGTAACATCCTGGTGGTGCTGGTGTTTTGCTGTTTGGCCTTGCTATTTCTATGGTTGCTGTTGTGTGGATTGCCGAAAAAACCCTTACAAGATGAGAGCGTCAAGAATGGTTGCCCACGCAGTTGGGCTATTTTCATGGGACTCTTGGTCTTGTGTGCATCATGGATATTCCTGGATTGCTTGGGGGGGTTGCGAGCTGGGTGAAAAGAAGATTGATGCGTCAGGATTGAAATTTCCCTTGGATCATGGAAGCCCATAGAAAAGGAGAATGAAAGGACTCGGGATATGTGACGTTTAAATGCATGTATGACTACAGTAGAGCCACCGTCAGAATTAAGGGCAAGTAAGTAGGTTTATAAGAAACGGACCACTTACTCCAAAAGGATGCGGAGGGCATGAAACACGATGGGGCCCCCACCCAGAACGATGCCCCAATACTGGATAGCTCATAGATCATCCTCACCCGCAGCCTTTGGCCGAGTGAAGCTTATATAGTGGGGATAGGGTCTCCGAACGATGCCCAGTCCGTTGGAACCACACTTGCCAAGCATATGGAAGGATGGAGAAAAGAGACCAATTTGAAAACAGCGCACCACACGACGCAAACCAGGTACTCCAGATGCGCCACCACTATAGCAGCATGGGCCCCATGCTCTGACATTTATATTTATATTTTTATGTTTATTTTATATACTTTTATTTATATTTATATTTATTAGTAGAAAGAGTATTGACGGCCGTTTTTTCAGTTTGTTTCAGGATGTTGTTTTTCAAAATGCAATAGCAGCTTACACCTGGTGACCTGGTGCGGTGTCCAAACGAATGATGTGCACGTTGCAAGACCCCGTGGTGAAAGAAGATGGCTAGCAACTCCCCAGAAAAGACCCATGCAAACCAGCCATGGGAAGAAGGTGCCATCTACTGGTCGTCATCATTCAGGTACAAATGACCGTTCGGCCTATACTGAATGTTTGTTTGTTTCGTTCATTATTTACCTGCATAGTTCATAATTCAGGGGGATTGTGCACGCTGTATGCCGGCACAACTTCATAGCCGAAGCTGGCATCAATCCGAACGGTTATGTAAAAGATTGTAAAATCTTAGTGCAACTAGGTGGGATAGAATCAGTCCTTGCACTGTAGGATGTTGCAGAAAAAAGCATCTCTTAAACCTGTTCAGGCATGTGCCAACGACACTAGCCCATCGGTGCATCAAAACTCATTGGTTCAAAGATGTTCAAAGGAGAAAGAAGGTACTTGAGTGAGTACCCGAGCTGGCTGAAATACAGTATCTAAGTGTCTACATTTATATACCGTCTTAGGCGCCGAGATTTTTGGTAGATAGGAAAATGTAAGATATGATATAGGGCAGTAGAGAACAACTATGAACAACTGCTAGCACGCATTTCGGAGGGTAACCAGAGATTTGCTGAGGACTGGTGTATACCTTCACCTACTTTACCACAGATCAATATGTGCCAAGTCTTCCTGTCATGGGACGTGATCTCTCGGGATCTCAGAGTTTGATGAGCGCTACGGTGCAAATGAACTTTGTGGTAAAAGCAGTCGCAGGTGCACCTGTGACCGAAGTGTTTTCAAAGACGAATTGGTTCAATATAGAATCACGGAGTACAGTATGAGTAGCCTTTTTCATGGTTACGTTCCACTCAACCATGCTTATTTCAAGGAGAATACTAGAAAAATTGAGCCATACCCAGGTTTTGGTGGTTCAGTTTCAATCGTTTCAGTCAGTTTCTTGACAGTCTGGAGCAGAGATAGCAAGGGGTGGCCTTGTGCATAGTTGGTAGTTCCGATTTTACCGCCACGCCCCCTCGCACATTATTTATCATCATATTTCACCATCATCCATCCATCAAACAATTCCATCATTGCATCATCATTTTTCACTATCATATGCATCATCCTTTGCACTATCAAAAAATTCCATCAAGAAAATCCATCATTGCATCATCATTTTCACCATCATATGCACCATGGTATGCACTATCATTTTTTCCATCAAAAAAATCCAAAGGAAATCCATCATATGCACTATCAAGAAAATCCATCACAACATCATCATTCTTTTCCATCAATTTTTTTCATCACCACTAAGGGCATATTTAATGGGCGGTAAATCGGAGCAACCAACTATGCACAAGCCACCCCATGCAAAAAAAAGTTCTTCTTTCATACAATCATTTTTCAAAATAATTGTATCAAAGTATTTAGTCCATCATTTGAGCCCTACCCCCTACCCCCAAAATGATGGGCAACCTACCCCCCCTACCCCCAAAACGATGGGTAGCCTACCACCAAAATGATGGGCAACCTACCCCCCTACCCCCAAAATGATGGGTAGCCTACCACCAAAATGATGGGTAGCCTACCACCAAATTTCAGGGATTGCAGTCCCAAATTTAGGGGATTGTGGTCCAAAATTTAGGGGATTGTGGTCCAAAATTTAGGGGATTGTGGTCCCAAATTTAGGGGATTGTGGTCCCAAATTTAGGGGATTGTGGTCCCAAATTTAGGGGATTGAGGGATTTACTACAAAAAATAGGTATCCAAACACAGAAAATATACCTCTAAAAAACTTATGCCAGAGTTGCAGGAACTTTGGCATAATCTTGGCATATTTTGGCACCAACTTATTCATCAACTATTTCGGTAGCATTCATACTTTCTTTTTTCTTCTTGTATCGTTCTCTGCTCCTTTCTGCTATTTTGTCCTTGTTCTTTTCTCGGTATTGTTTTGTTTGTTCTAATATGTGCTTTCTATTGTTTTTGTATCTTTCGCGGCTTCTTTCTGCTAAATTGTCTTTGTTATTTTGATAGTATTGTTTCTTATTCAGAGCAATTTTATCTTTGTTCATTTGGTTGTATAGTTTTTTCCTCTCGTCAATGCTTTCTTTATTCTTTTGGTAGTATTGCCTTCTTTCTTCTAAAATTTTCTCCTTATTCCGCTGGTAAGTTTGCTTCTTTCTTTCAGCAATGCTTTCTTTGTTTTCTTGTTGGTATTGTTTCTTGTGTTCTAATATTCGGTCTTTGTTGTTTTGATAATATTTTTTGTCCTTTTCAGCATCTTTCTCTTTGTTGTCTTGGTGGTATTCCTGTTTGCTTCTACCACTTATAACCGTATTCAATTTACTTTGATACTCTCTAATTCTCTCACCTTCTTTCTTTAGCAGTTCTTCCTTTCTTTGGCAAGGGTAGTCTTCAAGAAGTTCAATGTAAAAGGCATCTTTACCTAGTTCAATCATTGTTTTGTAAAGTCTCATGTGTTGTTGCGATTGAATATTCATTGCTCTTCTATGTTGTGCCATTCTTTGTGCCAGTGTTTGGCATGTGCTTCCAATATAGGTTAATTCATTCTCTGAATTTCGGATTATGTATATTTTACCTTTACTGTAGTCTTTGTTGTTTTTGTGTTTCTCTTCTTCATGTGTCATGTTGTTTTCTATTGATATTTAATGTTAATAAATCTTTAGATGGAAACGAAGAAAAATATTATGCCAAAATCATTACAAATTGGCATAGTATTTTCAAACAATAATAAACGCTTCCTTCGCATCTTTTTGGTATTTTCGTTGTAGTATCGTTTTATTGCCTTTGGGTTGTTCCTCACTACTCACGCCGTTTGCTTAATCCTCTAGTCTCTTTTGCTCCTCTTTCTTTGCCTTTTGCTTTTGGTAGTATTTCCTCTTACTCTCTCTCCTTCCTTCAATGTGTTTCTCAGAATTTTTAGTCTTGTAGTAGTAAAGTCTTTGATACAGAGACATCTGTTCTTTGACCTCCTCCAGTGTCAAGTCTTCAACTCTCTTCATTGCCATAATTACTAGTATAATATGTGTAGCGATATTTCTTTAAATACTTTTAGGCATTAAAATTAAACAACTCATATCTAAAAAAAGTTAAATAGGTCAAAATACTAAATCTATTTAAAGAAAAATATGCATTAAATTATAATATATATACGTATATGACCACCAAAAAATCTATCCAAAAAAATATTAACATATTGAACTCCATCCGAGACAGACACACTAACAGAGTGCCAAATAGCATAATCCAGAAAATGAATAACATTATAAGTCTCTATCAAGAGAGACGCATTCCGCAACTCACCACTGCGGAAAACCTCATCAAAGGTATAGCAACCAACAATGAGAAACAACGCACAAAAGGACTGAAACAATATGAAAAATCCATTCAAAAATATGAGAGTGCTACACCCATCACTGAACGAATGGCAAAGACAGCGGAAAAGGCAAGACAGGGAAAAACTGTCAAAAATGTAAAAATCAGATTAAGAGAAAAAACTAAAGCATCTGCAGTATCTAGACTAGTCAGGAAGGCAAAGGAGCGAGGATTTGGTAAGACACATACCTATTCGGTGAGTTATATGCTTTTCACTACTCAAGACCACATTAGTAATTACAATACTGATAAGGAGTTAAAAAAAATAGTTATGAGAAGGGCATTCACTGACGATGGTATAGATTTCTTTCCTATCAATCCAAAAGAAGGACATAGGCATGCAAACATCAAAACAACCCCATTCATAGAAACAATAGTCAGGAGAAAAATCACCACAAGAAAGGGAAACGCATCACTGTTCAAAAAAGTCATGACTTTGTTGAGCAGGGATATCAGTTCTAGGTTATATGGTTATGTTCAGGCTGTCGTCATTTACAGTGCCAGTCAGGTAAGTAATGCTGAAGACATTGATGTAGAAGAAGAAGGCTTAAGAGAAACAAAGAATGTATCAATCTACAATTACTACCACGAAACCCTGATTGACCCAACAAGAGAGACAGTAGAAGAAGCAATCAAAAACAAAGACTACAGAGAAAACGAATGCTGGATAAA
>DF240504.1:51648-65662 GCA_000507305.1 Breviolum minutum Mf 1.05b.01 | reverse complement strand
TGAGGGCAACATCTTTTTCAATAAAAAGATTAACATCATCTACGGCAAATTTTTGAGAAAAATGCTAGAGAATGATGTCAAACTAAAAATCATTTATTACAAACAGCCTTCTCATATTCATAAGGTTGATTATGACAAGGTGGTGGGGGGACTCTGGGACACATACATCAGTGATGACAAGGATGAGGATAAACAGATAAAAAAGAAGATTGCTAACATTAACTTCGGTATGCTAGAGAAATCAGTTAATACAGGACAAAGGAGTAAAATTTTCAATTCAATAAAGGAAGCATGTTATCATCAAAGAATTCATGGCGGTAAAATCTACGCCATTCAAAAAGAAACATATGAAGTAGAGTATCTAGGTGAAAGCGATTCTGAGGAAGATTTCAATGAAAAGACTACTATGGGAGACACATACTACATACTGAACACCACATGCAAAAGGCATTTAGTAAATGGATTTATTTATATCAAAGAATTGCTATTACAATATCATAACTTTGCTATGTATGATGCATATACCAAGTTGAAAAATAATAATATCAAAATTTACAGCGTTAAGAGCGACGCATTCACAATTCATAATGATGATTTGAGTAAAGTAATGGGTATGCCTAACTGTCCAGTGAGAGCATTGAGGGAGGGCATCTTAACATTCAGTGATGAGATAGGGGACTGGAGACTATCAAAATCACAGATTACAAGCCCTACTGAAAAATATAGATACAAGTATAATGAGATAATAGAGATACCCATTCATGAAAATAATCAAGTTGAAGTAGTAGATGAATGGGATACAGAGACTATATGCAAAGACATTACTAACTATAAGCAAGTTTTAATTCGCGGACGAGTGCCTGGAACTGGCAAGTCATACATTGCCGAGTATTTTGCCAGATTGGGGTATAAGGTTTTGTTTGTAGTGCCTACTAATCAGTTGCTACAAGAAAAGGTAAAGAAAGGAGTTGAGGCAACTACCTTAAACAAGTTCTTTAGAATACCTGTTGATGAAGATAAAGGTGCTACACTTCCAGTATATGATTATAGTCCTTTTAATGTCATTTGCTTTGACGAAGTTTATATGACAAATACTTACATCAAAAACAAGATAAGAGTATTTGTTAAGGAAAATCCTGATATACTGACACTAGCAACCGGTGATACAAAACAACTTCAAGGAGTGGAGTGCATCACAAACTGTCAAGACCCTGCAATATATGCCGACAACTGTTTAAATATGATTTTCAAAAATAACATTATGCTGAAAATATGTAAGCGTGTTGGTGCAAAGGATAGTCCTGAAGGTGATAGAAACCGAGAAATAATAAATGACATGTATGATGACTGTTGGGTGCATCAACTTCCAATAGCCAATATGGTGGCAAAGTATTTTGAAACAACTGATGATATAATGGCATCAGAACATAACATTGCTTACACCAATGCAAGGTGTGTAGATGTATCCAATGAGGTGAGGAAGAGATTAGGGAAGAAAGACAAGTATGAAATTGGAGAAGAACTTATATGTAGGTTGTATAAGGAGCATCACGGTGCAAGGTTCAATGTCAATATCCGTTATAAAATTATAAATATAAAGTCCAGTGGAATTACCATACAAAACCTAAACACCGAGACATATCATGAGGTCAATGAGGAAATTTTATACAAACATTTTAGGTATGCATACTGTGCCACAGCACACTCTTCACAGGGGGCGTTTGTTAGAGAAACTATCACCATACATGAATGGGATAAGTCTTGTTTGGTAAGTCGTGAGTGGTGGTGGTGTGCAATTACTCGTTGCGTTGATTTTGGAAAAGTAAAATTTTTCAAGAGTGATAAATTTGAAAATGAAATCAATGAGATTTCATTGAAGCAATATTTTCAGAATAAGGTTGATGGATACAAGCAACAAGATAGAAAATCTCAAAGAGAAATTAATGACGCCAACTATGTAGATGTTGAATGGTGCATGTCTAGACTAAAAGGGTGTTGTGGCAAATGCGGTTGTAAATTCAACATTGACAAGCACAAGGGACAAATAAGAAGCAACTTCACAGCACAGCGTGTTGATAATGGCTTTGCTCATACAAAAGACAACTGCGATAGTTGGTGTGTTTATTGCAATTGTTCTTCTAAATAGGTTTAAAGAAAAGATGATATATGATAAATAGAGATATGAATAGATATGAATTCTCAAAAATTTATCAAATAGTAGATGTAGGGTTTAACAAGTGCTATATAGGTTCAACAACTGAAACATTAAGTCAAAGAATGGCAAGGCACAGAGAACATTACAAAGCACATATGAGTGGAGGCAATAGAAAGCACGAAAGGTCTATGATGTTATTTGATGAGTTTGGCATAGATAATTGTAAAATACTATTAATTAAAGATTTTCCCTGCAATAGTAGGGCAGAATTGGAAAGAGAAGAAGGGAGAGAAATACTAAATAACATTGACATGTGCGTAAATAAAAATGTAGTAGGAAGAACACGCCAAGAATATTACCATGACAATCAAGAGAGACTATTAGAAAACAAAAAGGAACATAGACTGAATAACATTGAAAAATACAAAGAGAAGGACAGAAAATATAATGAAAACAATAAGGAAAAAATCAGCGAACGACAAAAGAAATGGTATGAACAAAACAAGGACGAAATCAATGAAAAGAATAGAGCAAGATATCAAAAAAACAAAGACAAATATTTAGCACATCAGAAACAACCATATCACTGTGAATGTGGCACTGTTTGTGTTTGGAATGTCAAAGCAAGACATTTCAAAAGTCAAAAACATCAAAACTGGTTGAAGCAACAAGAACCAGAAGAAGAAGCAGAACACGAAGTTTCGTGTAGCATACGCGAACCTGTTGAACAACTAGATTAATATATAATCTTCTGTTTATTATATCTAATGTCTGATAAACAGAAGATTATAAATGATATTTATTTTGATAGGAGTGGATTTGGTTCAAAAGCCACCACTTTAAAAGATGCCAGACAAAAAGATAAATCAATAACTGCTGATGATGTAAATAAGTTTTTCCGTGAAAATGTGGAAGAGAAAAGGAAACCACGAGGTTCAAATAGTTTCGTTGCCCCATATAATAATCATACTTATCAGATAGACATTTTTTTCATATCAAAAGATGATATAGAAGCACCGCAAAAATTCAGAGCCGGACTGGCTTGCATTGATGTTTTGAGTAAGTATGCAGTGGTAGTTCCCATTAAAAGTAAAGAAACACCTGATGTGATTGCAGGAACGATGGAGGCACTAAAAGGCATGAAAGCAAAACCAAAACTGATATACACCGATGACGAACGAGCAATTGCAAGTAGTGATTTCAAAGAATATGTTGAAGGTGAAGGCATAGAATTATACCGAACAAGGGGACACCCTGCATTTGTAGAGCGCTTTGTGCGGACGTTCAAAGATAAATTGTTCAAACGAATAGAGGCAGACGAGAAGAAAGGAAAAGAAAACATTGATTGGACTTCATATTTATTGGAAATAATGCTTACATATAACAACAAAGACGTTCATTCATCTACAGGTCAAACGCCGAACGAAGCAAGAAAGAAGAAGAATGAATACAAATCAGTATTAAATGTATCAATGAGGGCAAAGAAAGAAAGAACATATCCTGAACTAAAAGTAGGAGATAAAGTGAGAATCTTGAGAAAGAAAGCCATAACAGAAAAGGAGAGAACATCACACTTTTTAAAAGGAGAATATACGGTTGAAGAAATAACTAGAAAACTCGGACAGCCCTATTTCAAACTCTCTGACTACCCCAGACCATTACTGCGTCATGACTTGGTAAAAGTATAATTATGATTTATATTTAATATCTATGTTGAATTTGTTTTCCATTGACTTTATGCTTTCTCTTATAGTAGGCTTATTCCATAGAATGCCTTTGCTCCATGCCCCTGCTGTTGTTAAATCATTCCAGTTTTCATTACCACTACCATGTCTTGCTATATAATTTTTCTTTCTTTGTTCATCCTTATGCTGTGTATAATCTTGATATGAAGAACTACCAAACGATACTTTTTTATCATTCACCAAGGCATCAAACTTCTTCTTTGGGTTGCTCGATTTCTGTAAAATTATTTTCACTGGCATTATTATCATTACTTATATTTTTTTGTAAGATATATTTGTGTTTGTTTGTTTTCAAGTGTTTTGATTTGCTGTCCATTCTGACAATACAACCACATTCACATTCAAATTTTGCATTATTTCCATACTTGCGGTTTCTTTCATTAATTATCTCTTTGTTTTCTTGATATTTCTTTTTATTTTTGGTTGATAAATCCTGTTTAATTTCTTGATAGTATTTCTGTTGCTTTTGATTTATACAATTTTTATTTTCTTTATAATAATCTGTGGAACTTCTTCCAGCGATAGATTTATTTACACAATCTTCTTGCCTTTGATAATACCCCTCACGAGAATGAAGTTCTATCTTGCTACCACATGGGTATAATTCAACTAGTTCAATTTTACAATTTTCAACTCCGTATTTATCAAACAAATCAAACACTGATACATGACCATGTTTCTGGTTCAAGAATTCTTTGTAATGTTTTTTATGTCCTGTCCAACGGTTGTTCAAAGTATCAATTGTTGAACCGATATAACAGGTTTCATATGCCTTATCTACAATCTTGTAAATTTTACCATTTTGATAGTTTTTTGTTTTTACCATTATTAAACATTAACAAACATTTCTTTACATATATCGTTTTATGAAAATCTTATTTAGATTTTTTTCGTGGCGTGGTCTTTGCACTGCTGGCTTTTCCAGATGATGGTGTGATGCTTCTGCTTCTGCTTGCCCCTCTTTGTAATAATCTATGTCCCATATCATTATCTAAATCACTATCACGACTCCTGCTTCTATCACGATGAACTGGGTTATTAGTGGAAGAACTGGGTTGTTCTTCATCTGTTTCGGCATTTATATCATATTCTGGTGGTGATGTTGCAGTCCATAAGAATTCTGCTACATTTGCTCCTGTGATTGCTGTATTTAAAGCAAACTCTGCTATTCTAAAGCCTCTTCTCGCAGTTTTAGACATGAAGCCATGACCATTATTGCTACTACTGCTACTGCTACTGCTAGGTGGTGGTGTAAGGTTTTGTTTAAACATCTTTGTCCATACTTGAACCATTTTTTCATTTCTATCAAAATCTTCCGAATACATAAGAGAAGCATAAGGGGGTATGACTTCATCAAAATCATTGCCTGTATCAACTCCTTTATCTGCTGTGTTGATTGTTTGTGTTGCTTTGACGCGTAGCACACGAGCCTCTGGTGAGGCGATGGAGGTTTCTATGTCAAAACTTTTAGGTTTGCTTGAAGATTGTAAATGTGAAAACTTGAGATAATTTAGATATTCATCATCATCATCTATGGTTCTTTTCTTTTTCAAATTATTTTTTACTAATAACATTTATTAATAATAAATAGATTTTTTATTATTAATAAATATTAATCCCTGCTTCCTCTGGGTCTATTTCTATTTTTGTATTCAGCAATTCTGCTTTGTAAAAGTTGTTCTTCTATTCGTCTGTCCCATTCTCCGTTTATAATCATGGTCTGTGCTATTTCACGGTAGTATTGCCTATTTGTCATGCCCTTGCCTTTACCCTTTTTCTTTGCTTCAGTCAGAGAAATTTCAGGGTCATTGACATCAACTCCTCGGATATAGAGTTGAAATGCTAACTCGCCTTCACTCCAGTTTGAGATATTCGTTGAAAAAGAAATATTTTTCATTAGTTTTGATGATTTTTTAGGTTCTTCTTCTCTTGCTGTTGTCATCTCTTCTGGAAAAAACTGCTCCTGTGCTTCTTCTACATCATCTGTTGTTAAATCTATTGTTTCAGGTTGTCTCCTTGGTATTGGTAAAGGTCGTATCATTCTTTGTAGTGGTGATGTTATACCTGATAAGAAACTATCCAGTGTTGGAAGCCTTGATTGTTGTGATGTTTGTTCAGCATGTGCCCCTCCTGTTTGTTGCTGTCTTGACATTTCTTGTCTCGCTCGTTGTTGCAATTCAGTTTGCATTCCTGCTACTCTCAAAGTGCCAAAGTCTGAACCAACATTTATTGGTGTTGAACTGCTTGATGAGGACGCATCGCCAGAGGCTCGCGAGCTTCGCGACGATGATGGTGTGTTTTGCCTATGTCGTTCTACATGAAATGTTCCACCGTTCTGTCTGACATTTTGCCTTAAGAGTAGGTCTTGCATTTGTCTTTGTAGAATTCTTTGCTGTTGTTCTTTTAAGACTTCCAGACTGTCTAGTCCATCAAAGAACGACCCTTCATTACTTGCTTTGAAAAAAGTAGCGTCTCTGTTAGGTAATTCTCCTGTTAATGTTTCGTTTTCTTTGATTAAGCCTATGATTTCATTGTATGTGGGTCGCCGTCTCAATCCTAGATAACTGAATTTATTAACATTTTCTAAAACTGCANTAGTTTAGATATTCGTTATCATCATCATCCATGATTTTTTTCTTTTTCAAATTATTTTTGACTAATAACATTTATTAATAATAAATAGATTTTTTATTATTAATAAATATTAATCCCTGCTTCCTCTTGGTCTATTTCTGTTCTTGTATTCGGCAATTCTACTTTGTAAAAGTTGTTCTTCTACTCGTCTCTCCCATTCTCCATTTGCAATCATGTTTTGTGCTATCTCACGGTAGTATTGCCTATTTGTCATGCCTTTGCCTTTACCCTTTTTCTTTGCTTCAGTCAAAGAAATTTCAGGGTCATTAACATCAACACCCCTAATATAGAGTTGGAATGCTAACTCGCCCTCACTCCAGTTTGAGATATTCGTTGAAAAAGAAATATTTTTCATAAGTTTTGATGATTTTTTAGGTTCTTCTTCTCTCGCTGTTGTCATCTCCTCTGGAAAAAACTGCTCCTGTGCTTCTTCTACATCATCTGTTGTTAAGTCTATTGTTTCCGGTTGTCTAGATGGTATGGGTAAAGGTCGTATCATTCTTTGAAGTGGTGATGTTATATTTGATAAGAAACTATCCAGTGTTGGAAGCCTTGCTTGTTGTGATGTTTGTTCAGCATGTGCCTCTCCTGTTTGTTGCTGTCTTGACATTGCTTGTCTCGCTCGTTCTTGCAATTCGGTTTGCATACCTGCTACTCTCAAAGTGCCAAAGTCCGAACCAACATTTATGGGTGTTGAACTGCTTGACGATGATGATGATGGTGTGTTTTGTCTATGTCGTTCTACATGAAAAGTTCCACCATTCTGTCTGACATTTTGTCTTAAAAGAAGGTCTTGCATTTGTCTTTGTAAAATTCTTTGCTGTTGTTCTTTAAAGACTTCCAGACTGTCCAGTCCATCAAAGAATGAACCTTCATTACTTGCTTTGAAAAATGTTGCATCACGGTTTGGCAGTTGCCCTGTCAATGTTTCGTTTTCTTTGATTAAACCTATGATTTCATCATATGTGGGTCGCCGTCGTAATCCTAGATAACTAAATTTATTAACATTTTCTAATACTGCTGTTGCCATATTGATATAATATTATTGAGATAATATTATTATATCAATATTTTATGTGAATTCTAATTTTTTAAGTTGTTCAATTCTCTTTTTCATATGCTCTTTAGAACTGTCTAATATGTTAGGTCTGTCAATTTCATTTTCTAATCTCTCTCTTTCATTACGATGATTTGCTCTTTGGACGCTTTCCTGATAGTCTTTGAGTTTCATTAGTAGGGTGTCTCGTGAGTTTCTTATCTTTACCTGTTGATGTAGATGTTCTAAATAACGACTATCAACCATATCAAACGGACTGAATGTTTTAGTTGATGCGTGAAGATGTGGTCGTTTCTGTTTGTTGTTTTTCTTCTTGTGATACATTATCTATATTATTATTTAGAATAAAATTTTGATGATGTTGTGATTTCATATGCTTTGCCTTATCACTCTTACGATAAACACCTCCACATTCACATTCTACTTTTGTTTGCTTCCATTCTTTCCATCTTAAATAATCTTCTCTTGCCTTTTCTGGATTTGCTTTTCTTCTTTCCCTTCTTTCTTCATTAAGTCTATCTCTATTATTCTGTTTCCATTGTTTATTGTATTCTTGATGTGTCCTATTTTCAATTCTATTATTTAGGGTTGCCATTTCTCTTATGATTTCTCCCTCTCTCTTTCTTAACTGTTCAATGTTCTCACACTTGTATTCTTCAACGAGTTCAATGTAAAAGTTGTGTATGCCGTTATCATTCATATATTTATGCAATGGTGATGCATCTGGTTTGGTTTTTGCTGTGCATCTATGTTTAACCATTCTTTTACTTAACTGAAGAGTTGTAGCACCTATGTAAATTTCACTATTTAATGAGTTTCTAATTGAATATATTTTAGAATTATGATATTTATTTTCCATAACTATAAAATATCATGTTGATAAATCTTTAACTATATATTACATTTTTGCACTTTTTTAATCAAAAAGGATGGCACCATCTGAACGCAGTTCAACAATAGCATCGCTAGTTAAATGCACGAAAAGCTCCTCAATACCTTCTAGATTATAGTCTCGTCCAGCAGTTTGACCTTCAGTCAGTTTCAATTTAAAAGTCAATAACGAGCCCATTTTTGTGTTCACCCCTGTGAAAGACGTCCCTTCGTTTCCATGCATTTTTTCAAACGACATACCTATTATGAATTTATTTTCACGATACTGACGATATGAGAAACTCAAACTCTCCTGTTCAGGGTTCATGTAATGGATGGCTTGTCTTAAGTAATAAAATGTTTCACTTAAACTTTGTGCTTCAAACTCTGGGTATTTAGTTGATTGAACCTGTAATTGCCATGACAACTGACGAGTATGGTCAGCAAAGCCTTGTCCTTGTAAGTTATCATCGGTCGGTCCATCCCCAACATCATTAATGCGTCCATTAATCATAGGATTGTAGAAGTAATTCCATCTTTTATAAACATAGTTGTCTGGCAAATAGCGTCCGAAATCTTCACCTGAACGAGGTGTGCGATACAGTGTGATGAATGCTCCTGACAATTTAGAAGCACTTTTAACAATATTCATGTTAATCTCACCTGCTCCGACATTGAATGTTTGGGTTATTGTGTGATACATTGGAAAATACATTTTTAAAGAATTGCCTGATAAAATATGACTTGAAATATTATTTGCTACTGTATTATCTAATGATACTACTTCGGCTCTGATTAAGACATTATTCAATTCCCACAATGTAGAAGTATTACCAGCATTGAAGTAATATCCTTCTTTGTCAGTTTGAACACCTGTGCCTGAACCTTGGCCAACTACAACTGGCAATGTGCCATCACTGACGATTGTCCATTCTAATTCTAAGCCTGCCAGTCTTAAAGGCAGATAATATTTACCACCATGTCCTACAATACCACAACATGGTTTATGACTAAATCGTGCTTTGCCATTCTGTCCTGGAATGCCACACAATGAATGTCTTGTATATCTTTTGTCTATTCGTCCCCATTCGTTTCTATCGCCTGCTGTATTTACTGTTGCAACACCTGTTCCATCTGTATCGCCAGTAGTTTTAGCATCAACTAATACATCTAAACCATTAGCGTAGTCATGATAGTCAGCATCCCATCTAGGATTAGCAGAACTCTCTATGTCGTCCATGTCTCTGACATCTTTAGTCTGGAAGCAATTGAACAATTCACAGTGCCTAGCATACTCTATGATGTCTTGACACTGTTGCCCACCAATCATGCATCTATATCTTGAAAAGAAAGCGTGTAATCCTGCTAGTGGTCTTAAGAAATGCTTTCGTGTTCCATCGGTATTTTGAAGGGTGGCAAATAGTCTCACTGAACTTAAATCCAGAAATTGGTTGTCATCACCACTGATTAAAAACCTCATGTTTTTATTTCCAGCGTTTGGTGCATAGACATTACTACCTGATGGAAAGTAATTCACTAAACGACGACTTGTTATATATTGAGCAGTCTCTGGCAATCCAAAGTTCATAGAATTTACCATGACATCAGAACTTTCAGCAATAAGATTATCCATTATATATGATTTGATTTAGAAAATATTATTTATTTTTTATTTTTATTTTTTGTTTTGGTAAGATAGACATGTCTTTATTAGTAGAATTATTTTTTATACTTTTTAAATTTGTTATACTATTTTCCTGACTTTCTACCAGTTCTTTTATGGCATTGTAATCTCGTGCAGGTTCATTTAGTTGCTTTTCTATTTTGTCAAAACTGGATTTTATTTTTACCAGTGGCTGGTTTATTCTCCTGTTGTTGTAGTGGAACATCTTTCTATTATCTAATCTAAAGTAGATAATAGAAAGATATTAGATAATATTTTTGAAAAAATCAAAACTATTCTTTAACATTATTAATATTATTTTGATTTTTTTCAATTTCTTGAATTATATCTTTTAGTCTGCTGTCATTCGTTAATACTTCAAATATCTTTTCTAGTTGTTCCATTCTTTTGTTTGTTTGGTTGATATTTTCTTTCATGTATTCATATTGTGATTTTCCTAATCTACAACCCATATAATAGAACTATATATTTTAAAACTTTTAAAACTTTTATGTTGCGTTTGGGTTGAAACGCGAAGCATTTAACCCTAATGCTAAGCATTAGGGTTGAATCCATTAGAGATGGACGTCCCTGGATTGATTGCAAATCTACCATTGCCTTCAAAGGTCTTAAATGTATGAGCCACTAATGGATTAAATTCGTCTATGTCTTGCGTTTCCGCGTATCCATCCAGTGCTGAAACTAAATCCCCTTTGTTTCTAAAATCTAAACGGTGAGGATGTTGTTTCCCATGTCTTTTTTTCTTGATGGTCGGTGTGGCATAAGTAGTAGTTGAGAATTTAGTGGGCTGTTCTTCATTGATTTTGTTTATCACCGCCGATGCCAGACTGTGTCCAACCAGACGGTCAATTTCTGGAGACTTCTTCAACATCTCCATTGTGTCTTTGTATTTCTGAGTGTTATGTGCGTTTCTAGTTGGCAATCTCAGTAAATCATCTAGTATATCTTGATTAATATCTCCATCCTTCCCACCGGTGCCTGAAACATATAAGGTGGAACCTGTTTTGTATAAACCAGTCGGACTAGCATATGCCTGATGTAATCCGAACCTATCCTCTATTTTTTCTTTATTTGCCACATTTCTTTCTTCAGCATATAGCGTGCGTTGTTGCTTGAAGTGGTCATTGAGATTTCTTGCGAAATTATTCATTCGGTTATTCCAATTTTGCATTTTATCGTTTGTATCTTCCATAAACATTTCTTTGCCTTTACTTAACATCAATGATGCAGTTGCTTTTCCAAACCTTCGTGCCAGTAAGTTCATCTCTTCTCTTGTCAATATTTGTCCTAGTGTTTCACCACCTACTATTCTATCTAATACTTCTCTACCAAATTCTCTACCTATTTGTCTTCCTGCCTGTGTCAGTGCAACTCTTCCAACTCCACCAACAAATCCAATCATTTATATATTAATGATATAAAAAAATCTACTGTAGAAATATATCACATGAGTAATAGAGGATTGACTTACAAAAAGATATTTGTTGATTCCAAATATAGATTACCACAATCTAATAGTAGTTCTGATTTCAGTATAGAATTAAACGACAATATGGAATGCCCTGAAGGAACACGGCTTCATATAACGGATATATCTTTGCCTGCTTCGTGGAAAACAACTGAAGTAGGCTTTTATGAATATATGTATGTCATGATATTTGATAATTCAGATGTATTTGTAAAAAGCTTTAGAATATATTTAGGTAATAAAATTTATTTCAGTGAGCAACTCACTTTTGACATCCATGCCGGACTAAACAGTAATACAGAAGATTTATCCACTGGTGGTATATTTAACTATGCCTACACCAGTGCAACCAGAACGGTTGAATATAGCATAAAGGACGGACTGAATTATAAAGTAAAAATACCTACCGATATTGAATTAAGCAATTATGTTGGAAATACTTGGAATACCACACAGGCAAACTACGATAGTAATAATATCTTATCAATAAATTATCTATTAAGCAATTATGTAGCATCATCCCCATTAACGGTATGGACAAGCAGTTATTTGAATTTAGTGCCTTTTAGATATGTTTTTATATCAAGTCCTGAACTATCAGATTACAAGTATAGTGCTCCTAATACATACTCGTCGTCAATCATTAAAAAGGTTCTAGTAAATTCACAACTGGGTGGAATTATAAATGACCAAGGGGCAACATTAAACGAGGACTACATTGATATTGGCAACAGGAATTTAAAACGACTGTCATTCAGAATAACAGACGAGACTGGCAAAGTGATGAATTTATATGATTTAAATGTCCAATTTGCTTTATTATTGAGCCACCCTTCGTATTAAAAATATATACTATAAATATTCCATAAATGAACATTTAGAGAATATATATCTAACATAATTATATGACAAGTAATATTAAAGTTGTTGATATTCAAGAAGGCAAGCAAGAAACAAAAAATGAAACAGTTGAACCAGTCCAAGAAGAAGAACCAAACAATGAACCAGCCATTGAAAATGTGGTTGAACCAACCGAGGAAATTGCCAACAACCCACCTGATGTAAAACCAGAGCCAAAAAAGAAGGAACCACCCATACCCCTAGACCAACCTGTGAAACAAAATGTGAGACAACAAGATAAACTAGTGAAGTGTCCTAAATGTGATAAACAGATGAAGTTGAAGAGTTATAGGTATAAACACGAAACAACATGCAAAGGCAAGTTAGAAAACATACCGAGGAAGCCTAAAGCAATGCCTAAGCCTAAGGTGCAACCAGTTCAACAAACAGTTCAACAAACAGTTCAAGAACCAGTTATGCAACAATCAGTTCAACAACCAATTCAAAATCAAATCATCCAACCAAGAAATCAACTAACAGATATGGCACAACACTATCAACTATTACAACAACAATTCATGCAACAGAAAAAGGAAAAATATAATAATTTATGTCAAAATATGTTTTCGTCAAAAAGTAAAAAAAGATAACAGTATAATATAATTATTTTCTCAAAATAATTATATTATTATGGCATTAAGTTTGGACGGTAATATTTCATACATAGGCACTGAATTCATAAAACTACTCAATACAGGTAGTAGTCATCTTGCTACACAAGAGTATGTAGATAATGCTGTAGCAGAAGGTGGTGGAGGTGTTCAACCAGAAGATGTATATACGAAAGCAGAGGCGGATAATCTACTAAATGCTAAATTAAATGTCAACTCACCTCAAGATATCACTGGAAATTTAAGATTAGACCCAACGAATGGATTAAGTAAAATAATATTAAATGCTGTTAATGCTCCTAATGACGAGGATTTATATGTTAATGGTAGTGCTTATGTAAATAATGGCGAGTTAAGGGCACAAAGTATGAAATGCGACAATACCCTTACATTTGCTTCAATCAAAGGAAATTTTATATCAAATAATGATACTAATACAGATTTAAAATTTCAAATTAATTCTAATGATTTTATTACATTATCAACTGCTAATGATGTAATAGAAGTAGATAAAGATATTGAAATGCATAGTTCAACATTAAAAAGTGATGTATTAGATACTTGGTCAAATGCTTCATTACAAATAAGAAGGAATGGAATAAATTATATATCGTTAGATGGAGATGATACTATAAGTATATCAAGACAATCTAAAATATCAAGCAATAAAGCGGATGGTGTTGATATGACAGTATCACATCATAACAACACAACTAACTTATTTGAAAAGAAATTATCGTTTAAAAATGGTAATGAAATTTTTGCTACAGGAGATGGAGGAGCAGATGAAGAATTATTATTAAATTATTATACAGATTATGGTGTTAGAATTGGTAATGCTACAGACGCTTACTTAACAATAAAAGGGGCAAGAAACGGAACAGATACTT